>JBBPUL010000272.1:0-26323 GCA_038094675.1 Spongispora temasekensis | reverse complement strand
GGAGGAGGGGGAGGGGTGATGGAGTCTGGGGTAGGTCTTCCTCACTCGGAGGGTTGAATGAACCACTCTAGAAAACCTTGGGCAGAAGAGGAAGATGCAGAAGAAGGGCCAGAAGATCTTAGAAGACTGAAGGGTGCCAGATGTTTCATGAAGTCATCGGCAATCCGGCTCGACAACTCTGGGATCATTCTAGAAATGATAGCCTTGACCGAATCCTCATCGAAGGATGGGGGTGGATGGGGCGCTGCTATCTCCATCACTGCTGGAGGAGCTGAAGGCAAAGCCCCGCGGTGGTGGGACCAGACCGCAGTGAGAGGTTCTTGGATGGGGAAGGGGTCTAGGCTGAGGAAAGTCTTAGTGCCATTCATGGCAAACCCAACGTTGCTTTTCTAGTTTGCTGTAGGTGAGGCGAGGGTGATCTCCAAAGGATCTTCCATAGTAGGCATCATCAGCAGCCTTAGTGAGGGCATTCTTCAGGGTAGCAAAGGTGGCATCCAGAGAAATAAAATGTCAGGCCATTATGATGACAGCCTGTTAGTAGTAGTCCCTGAGTTTCAACCACACTTGAACAACTCCTGGTTCTTTGATTTGAACAGGTCGCAGAAGTAGTCCAGGTCGGTCAGTTTACCTTATCACATGCAAAGATACCTATTTCAGAGAGACCATAGGTTATTTTTATTATAAATATATATATATAAAAGAAGGGGCTTGCTTGCTTATGATCTTCTATGCAGCTGCATTGTCCCCTCTCCATATATGATATGATGCCAGTCAAGATGGCCTCTGCTTCTCAAAGCCCGCCACCTAGCAGCTCCAAGAGGATGGAGGATATCCTGGAAGAGGAGAAGGAGGGGATGCATGAGTTGCGACCGGCGATGTTGCTTGTCTTGCTATCCCAGGTGACAAAGTACAGCTCACCATTTCTGATTTGAGAGCAAGTGAACTGAGAAATGCACATGGAAGGGTGATGAAGAGTGCATGGAGGACATCTTCCTAGAGCCGCTCACACCTGCTGAGGAATATCTTGATGCAGGGAAGGTCCCAGCAAAGTCGGCCAGCATGATCAATTGATGCGAGGTTGTGAAGTTGGATGACGTAGTAGAACATCTTTCTTTGGCTTTTGGAGAAGGGGCGTTCCTCCAGGAAGCAATAACCGCGCAGGACATTGGAGAGGTTGTCAGAGACATGGAGGTCGGTGGGGAAGATTGGATTGCATTGAATGATTTCCTGGTAGGCAATGTCAATGCATTTGAAAAGAGTTTGAATACCCTTTTGAAGATGGTCCAGAGACATCCACGGCATCTTCAGTGAAGGCAGAAGTAGTCGGTCATGATCGTCACCTTTGGGTCCTTCGGAAAGAACCCGAGACAAGGCAAACTGTGAGTATTCTATGACCATGTTGAACTGGGTGGAGAGGCCCAGCTTCAACGTAGATGAGTGCAGCATGCTAAGTTTCGTGGTAGGAAATCAAAAGTAATTAAATTTAAATAATTGAGGGAAGATAAAGAAAAAGAACTGAACCTGAAGAAAAGTTTAAAGCTGTTGTCGGAAGAACCTTCGGTGTGAAGACCTGGAGGATGGTCTGTCACATCAAGTACTTGAGCTTCATCAGGTCTGGGGTAAAAGAAGAGGGCAAGTAAAAATTGCCATCGGGGCGAAGAGCCTTCAGCCAGATCCAGCGCTGGGTGACACTGGTCCAACTGGCAGGAGCTGGTCAAGGAGGCGGTGGAGATGTAGGCGGTGTCTGATCTGATACAGACGCCCTCAAGTCATTCACCAGGTCCTTCAGGGTGGTATTCTGGTCGGAAGACAGTTTGAACCTGAAACCGTCCTGCCGCCTCAGACAAAGGAATGACCTGAGAATGGTGGTGACCAACTCCTTTGCAAACGCAGGGTATTCTCGATTTGACGCCAGCAGGATCCTCTAATGCCGAGCTCTGGTGAGTGAGTCATGATCAGAGATCGAAAAAGAAAGAAATAAAATAAAATAAAATAAAGAATTGCCTCACCCTTCACTAGGAATGTCCTCACTATGTATGAGGACCTTCAGTGCAGTCAGCCTGCCGCCGTGACCATCCAGAGCAGTCCGGCCATGCTCAAACCAGTAGTTAATGGCAGCATTGAGGTGAGGAAGATCCTTGCACAAGGCTCTTATGGAGTGAACCTTGGGGAAATGGTTCACTCACCCAGTGATTTTTAGCAGTGGAGGGGGGGGGTGCATTCATTATCAGTGACAATGCAGGCAGCGGCATCATACATGCAGTTCAAGCCAATGCAAGACTCTGATAGAGTGAACCTCCGTTTATTGTTGGTAACAATACAGGCAGTGGCATTATACATGTGGTTCATGCTAATATTTTCAAGCACTCATCTTACTTGAGGATCAACAGGAATGGTGGTGGTGCTGGAGGTGGAGGAGGAGAAGGCGGCGGCGATGACAGTGGTGGAGAAGTTGGAGACGAAGGATGAGTCAACCCTGAAATAACCTTACTGACGCTCTGAAAGAGTGCCTGGACTTTGGCAGGAAGGTGCATGGCCGAAGTTAGATGAGATCGGCCATGCTGAGATCGAGAATGCTTCTTCATGCAGCCTTCGTCCATGACGGCAGAAAAGCAACCTTGGATGCTGCAAGCGAAGCCGTTTTCAGGGAAAAGCAAACCTTGAACGGCAGGTTTACCAGGACGAGGAAGTGGAACCTGCTCTGGATGGCCATATATCTTGTTTGACTGACAAAAAGTGTCCAGTTGGTCAGACTTGAATCTGGAGAGGGTGACGGATTGCTGGCCCTTGCAGTGACCCTTGACGGTCTCGGTGGTGAGGCCTACCTTGCAGGCATGGCATATGAAAATGTGAAGACCGCAGTGGTATGAGATACTGAGCTTGTCCAAAATGTCACCACCCTCAAGATAGTCCACAGTTGGCAGCAATGTCACTTGGTCCTGGATACTCCAGGTGTGGCTCTTGGAAGCAACCTTTCCAGCTGCAAGACAGCCAGGGAAGGAGTAGGGCAGCATGGATGGGTCAGACATTTTCTTCTTGCTTGTTGGAGTCCCAAGAAGAGAGGCTTATGATTGGATTGAAATATGGAGGGCAGGAAAAGAGAGGATAGATGGAGAGGATCACTTAGGTTTTCATGATTGCAATGCTGCTATGTATACATGTACCTAATGGAAGGTAGGCAGTAGGGAATAGCGACCTAACCTCAATGCCACTCAAGACTAGGAATGCCAGGGAAAAAAAAAGATTAGGGATGAGTGCTGAAGCAGGAACCATTTACGAAGCTGAGAGTGGGGACTAGGAAAGTGAGTGCAGGGACTAGAAAGGAAAAGGAAAGTGGGGACTAGAAAAAGACAAGCGGGGGGATAACGTGTCAGATATCAGAGAGTGAGGACTAGGAAACTGCAGGTAGGGACTAGGAAAAGGTGAGCGGGAACTAGGAAAGTGGGCGTGGGGACTAGGAAAGGGACAAGCAAGCCAGGGGTGGCATCAGGAAATGGGGAGAAGGGGATGATGTGTCGGGGATCAGAGAGTGGGGACTAGGAAAGTGGGTGTGGGGACTAGAAAAGGGACAAGCGAGCCAGGGGTGGCCCATCAGGAAACGGGGAGAAGGAGATGACATGTCAGGGGGCAGAGAGCAGGGACCAATGTCAAAAATGATGGCAACAGCAGACATATTAAGGGACGACATCCAGAAAAAGCGACGGCAATGGCAGACATATTGAGGGATGAGCGGGGATCAGAGGCTATAGAACTGGGGATGGGGATGGCAGGGACTAGCGGGGAGGGGAGGGGATGCGGGAACGGGTTTATGGGGGGCATGGATGGCGGCACATATGGATAGGGTTTATTTACAGAGCCAATGCCTAAACAATGGTTACTACTAACTATAATTTTTCTTTAGCAACCTCATTCATATATACAACATCCTCTACATCAACTAATAACTTTGTGATACCTTTCTTCTCCTCTCCTCCAAACTATCTTCATCAAACTCTTCATTCAACTCTCCAGCTGTCCTTTTCCCAACCTCTTTGTCCTTCACACCCTCCCTCCACTATACCTCTTCCCTCAACAAATCCACTTTTCATCATTTCTTTGGCTGTCTTTGTTCTCATCATATACTGCACAGCATCATAACCTCCATATTTCTTGTCCTTGTTGAGTCTTGATATAACATGTTGATGTAAGGCTGATGATCAATGTCCACTTTCCACTGAGCTGATTTGAAAGCTCTTTCAGTTTTCACTTTTGCAAGCCCTAATCTACATAGCAAAAGGGAGGTGATGCCCTTTGCACCTTTTAACCCCCCCATGAATCAGTATAAATATAAAACCTTTATAACTTGATTCATGGGACTTACTATGTTTGACCATCCATTTCTTGATACTTCACTTTAGACCTTTGTGTAACAGGAGACTCTTCTTCATACATGCAAATAATGAATGCTGTCACCTTCTTGACAAATATGTACAAATAAACAAAGAGTCTACTGACCTGGAGTCCACTGTAAGAAAGGCCACATTTGGGTAATGTGTCTGACCAACCCTTCTCATCACCTCTGAAACCGCGCCTTGTATGAGGCAAGAGAAGCTGTCTCCTCTCTCCCTCATCAGGCCCCAGAGTACCCTGCTGCATCCTGGCACCCCCAACAGCAGCAATACTCCGCTATGCCCCCTCCCCCACAAGTGCGGCAACCAGCGGCAACCGCCCACCATCAGGCATGGATGATGGAAGAAGCAGAAGCCTACTGGCGAGATTGGCTTGCAGTAGAGGCCCATGCCAAGGTGGGTTTTTAGTGCCAACTTCGGATAAGAGGGTGTCTGAGGTCTCGGATGATGTTTCCTTTCCTGTTTCTGAATTGTTTGATACTTATTATGATAAGCCAGAATGGGAAGAAGTGGAGCCAGTAATTAATTCAGTCGATTTGTCATCATCTTTTAATTATGAAGTGTTTGACATGCGAGAACTCGCTAAAATGGCTCAGAACGAAAACTATGAGCCTATCTCATTCCCGTCACATGAATTGTCATCCCATTATGGTAGCCCATCGGATGAATATTCCATTGCAAAGTCTCAATTGAGCTCAGCCCTGGAAGAAAAACATTGGGTGCTTAATTTTGCACAAATACAAAAAAAATGACGTAAATTGTGAAATCCCTCATCACATCCGAATGATGCCGTATAAGACACAGCATTTACGTGAAAACACTCTAGAAGTGGAGCTTAAACTACAAAGAAATGACCAATCCTTAGTCTGGGTATCCACTCTAGTTGACAGTGGTGCTACACATTGTTTCATCAACCAAGGATTTGTGACTATCAATGCCATTGCATGCAAAGAGTTAGCAAGACCCATAGAAGTCAGAAATGCTGATGGATCCACAGTGGTAATGTGGGAAGAGGAATCACCCACATATGTCAAATTAATGTGGAAATGAAGGATGGGAATCACATAGTTTATTCATTCCCTCTGACTCTTTATGTATCAAACCTAGCTACAAATGCAGTCTTTTTAGGATATGAATTTTTATGACAGTATAATCCATCCATAGATTGGGTGAATCACATGATGACATTTAACCATTATAATGCTGCATGTGTGCATAAAATCTCTCTGGAAGAAGAAAAAACTATTAAAATGGAAGTTCCAGTGGAATTTCATGAGTTTCTAGATGTATTCTCCAAGCAAGAATCCACACACATGCTGCTCAGAAAAACATGGGATCATGCAATTGATTTGCAACCAGACTTCGTCCCTAAAAAGGGTCATGTTATTCCTATGTCCCAAATAGAGCTTGTGGAAATTCATAAATTCCTTGATGGAGAACTAGAAAAAGGGTATATTCGACCCTCTAAATCACCCCATATGGGGATAATGACTTGTATTGTAAACCTTATAAATGTTTCTTCTTTAAGGATAAAGTCGACTATCTGGGTATGGTCATATCTAAAGATGGGGTAGATATGCAAAACAATAAAACAAAAGCAATTACGGAATGGCCCCAACCACAATCTGTAAAACAAGTTCAATCATTCTTGGGACTCTGTAATTATTATCACTGCTTCATCGAAAACTTCGCTCACACAGCTAAACCTTTGACGGATTTAACCAAAAAAGATGTTCCATGGTCCTGGGGACCTACGCAAGAAGATGCTTATCTGTTATTAAAAGAAAAATTCACTAAAGCACCACTACTCATATACCCTGATAGTGCAGAAGAATTAAGGGTAGAAACTGATGCCTCGGACATCGCCACAGGAGCAGTGCTCTCAGTACACTGTGAAGATGGTCTCTGGAGACCTTGCGCATTTATTTCACATTTCTTTGATGTAGCAGAATGCAACTATCCTATTTATGACAAAGAAATGGCCGCTATCATTTGTGCACTTAAAGAATGACATTATTACCTTATTGGAAGTTTATGATTTGAAATCTGGATGGATCATAAGAATCTCGAATATTGGAAAAAGCCACAAACACTATTACCATGCCAAGCTCGATGGAACGCCACCTTGCAAGAGTTTAACTATGTCTTAATTTATAAACCTGGATCCACCAATACGAGCAGATGCTTTATCCAGATGACCAGATCATGGTGATGCAGTGCAGAACTTAAACAAAAATATCATGGTTTTACCACCGTAGGTTATTATCAATGATGTGCATCAAGAATCGCTTTTCTTGGAGAAACTATAAAAAATGTCAAAAAACTTAAAAATACCTTCATCTGTAACATGCTGGTTTGACGAACAGCAATCTGTATTTATCAATGACTCAAATCGTGTCTTTGTACCTCCAGGCTTGAGGATTGAACTGCTTATGCTGTGCCATGATTCCCCAATTGCAGGACATGTGGGACAACAACGCACGTTATCTACTATATCTCAGCACTTCTTTTGGCCTGAGATGAAAGAAGAAATCAATGACTATGTGGATTGTTGTCAAATTTGCGCACAATCTAAAATGCTATCTTGACCTCCGGCAGGGAAATTAGTGCCTCTACCCATTCCCAAACATCCCTAGGAGGATATTTCAGTTGACTTTATTTCTGGGTTTTCAGCGGTTAATGGCGTTGACATTGTGGTAGCCCTTTGCTGTCACTCAAAACTACATGCTGCGCATGGGTTTTGAGATGAAACATGATACTTCTATTGCTTGTCGATTTCAAATGGAGTTAGAAAAAGCACATGCTGAAGTAGAAAATGCTCTTTGCACTAATACAGAAAAAATGAAAGTGTAGGCCGAAAAGAAAATATCTGCTGCACCAGAATATGTTATCGGAGACTCTGTCTGGTTATCCACAGAACATCTACAATTACCCTGTGCTTCAGCAAAGTTAACCCAAAAATGGATTGGTCCATTCAAGATTTTGAAAGTCTCACCCAACACAGTTACGTTAAAACTGCCAGCCAGGATAAAAATCCACCCCACTGTCAACATTTCGAGAGTAAAACAATTCAAAAATCAATTACCTGGACAACCCATTAGCAAGCCTGACACAGTGCATATATCTGAAGATGGTTCTGAAGAATTTGAAGTAGAAAGCATTCTCGATTCTTGATCCACTCAACATGGCCTCTTATATTTGGTCAAATGGAAAGTATATATATGATGTCAGCGATGTGACATGCCAACCAGCGGTTGATCTCGCTAATGCTCCTCTAACAATTAAGGAGTTTCACAAGAAAAATCCAGCTGCACCTAGAAAAGTCCATAGAGTAACACTCCAAGAATTTACATTATTATTTTATGACTCCAGTTGATCTGGAATCTCAACCTAAAGATGGGGTAGTGTTGTAACCTTATTCAAACTCATCTTAATTTTGCAATCTCAATGGTATGGCACACTGCATTACATAATATGATATCACTGGTCTAGACCGATCATGTGATATGACATCATCAATGATGTCATGAGTCTGGACTCTCTTATCTCTTATCTATGACATCAGTAGTCTAGACCGCCTCATATTAAACATATGTAGATTAGTCAGACCTCATGTATTTAATATCGTAGTACATATATAAAGCGGCCAAGAGTCAAGCTGAGCCCCAGCTTTGACCTCTTGTGTCTTTGTGACCTAAGTCGCAGTCCTCCATCCTTATTGTCTTTTTCTTTGTGGTTAGTAGAGGCCAATGGTCGTGTCCTGCCTAGGTCACTTCAACCTCCATCTTAGCAAATGCAAGTTTTCTACTACCTCTGAAGTTGAATACCTTGGGATGATCATTAAGCCCAGTCAATTAGTGATGGACCCCATCAAATGTGATGGAATTACCTCCTGACCTATTCTTATGAAAGTTAAGGATGTTTAATTATTTCTTGGGTTTACAAACTTCTACCAAAGATTCATTCCATCATACTTGGATGTTGCATATTCCCTCATAGATCTCACCAAGAAAACCTCTGCCTGGATATGGACTCCCAAATGCTAATCCACATTTAAAGAGCTTAAATGGATTTTCCTATCCTCCTCCTTCCAGACCTCTTATACTCCTTTGCTGTCACCACTGATGCCTCCCATGATGCTACTAGAGTCATTCTACTCCAAATCAATTCTAATAGGGATTGGCACCCCTGCTTCTACCTCTCCTAATCCTTCTCTTTTGCAGAATAAAACTATGATATCTTTTGAACTCCTTGCCATCATTCATGCTCTCAAAACATGGTTATATTACCTCCACAGATTCTAATTCCCCATCTAAGTCTTTACTGATCATAAAAACCTCATCTATTTCTAGCAGCCCCAGAACCTCAACCATTACCAAGCATAATAGCTTCTTAACCTTTTAAACTTCAATCTTAAATTAACCCACATCCCTAGATCCCTTCTCTCTAGCTCTGATGCTCTCTCCTGCCACCCTAACTGCCTCTTCTTAGAGTTGGACAATTAGGCCATCACTCTTCTTTCTGAGACTATCTTTGTCTGCATCATCAATGTTATTCTTGAAAAATCTATCCAAATCCACTCCCTCTCTAATTTCCTCATTTTTGACATTCACTATTCTCTTGAGGGGACATCAATTCCTCCAAACCTCCATAATCATTTCTCTGATTGGTCCCTTCATGAGGGCCTTCTCATCTACTATGACCATGTCTACATTCTCAAATCTGATCATCTTCCCATTATCTACTGTGCCCACAATTATTCTTCTGTTGGTCATTCTGGTTATTTAAAAACTCATCAACTTATTGCTTGTGACTTCTAGTAGCCCAGCCTTATCTCTCAAGTCTGCTAGTATATGAGGGTTATCCCATATACCAACAACACAAGACTAACATGCACCCCACCATTTCTCCCCTTTCTCTGATTAAATCCTCTGCCTCTTACCCCTTCTAATAGATTTTCTATGACCTCATCACAGATCTCCCAGTTTTCAACAGTTTTGATAGCCTTCTGGTTATGGTTGACCATAAACTTACATATTAAGAGGATGATTTTATGCCCTACTAAAAACATGTGACAGCCAAAGGCACTACCACCAATTTTTTCCACAAGATCTACTGCCAATGGAGTCTCTATGATAAAATCATCTCTGACTGCAGACCATAATTCATGTCTACCTTCACAAAAGAGCTTAGAAGGCTCTTAAAATATAATCTCTCCCTCTCTACTACTTACCACTCACAATCTGATGAAAAATATTCATTTACAATCACTGCCCACACTCTATTACCAGCAAATCCCTGTTCTTTCTTATATACAGCTTTGAATCCTGCACTCTCTCCACTGTGATCACAGACATACCACTATCAGCCCTTAAAGAATGCCTTAAGGCCCTATCTGCAGCAAAAGACAAAGCTCTTGCTTCTCACAAAATTGCATGCTAGGTTATGATATCCTACACACTCCACTCCTTTATTCTGTTTACTAAAGGTAATAAGTGTTAATATGGGTGATTCCACTTCTCCTTCTAACTTCTAATTATTACCATTTGATTCTATAGGGTCGCTTTGCCTACCCTGTAAGTTTTTATCTTTTTCTGTGGCCTTGCTACTGATCACTACTGATCATCCTTAGTGTGACTCACTTGTTACTAATAAGTCATACACAAACATTTGTGACTAACTGTCACTAGTCCTGTCACAAGTCAGTCACGCTTATGTAAGCTTGGCTATTTCTGAAGTGGCTTTCTAGTTGTTGTCTAGTATTTGACATATTAGGTACTCTATTCCTGGAGCCCCACTTTTTTACTTCTCAGTTGCTTACAGTGGACTTCAGGTTAGTAGACTCTTTGTTTCTCTATATACTCAAATATACATAGTTGCTTATGGTAGACTCTAATGGACACCAGAGTTGTTTTGAGGTGGCCTAAGCAATCCAAAAGCTCCGAAAAGCAAAACCCCTAAACTTTTGAAGTTTAACAGATTATAAGCCCTACACTTTAGCCTTATCACCCAAGATTGCTTCATCATCACCTCTTGCTTTCAACACCAATTACTTCTTCACCTTCTAAAATCCTAGGAGAGCAAAATCTGCATAAATCAGATGCTAGAATAATTAGATATATCATTTGGAAAGCACAAAGGCCCCTTAATGTACTCTTACCCTTCTAAAACTTGTTATTACCCCCTCCACTCCTGTCATTCTCCTCTCCATTGTCTTCTATACCATCAGAAGCCTCTTATCAAACCCCATCATCCTTCTATACTCTTTGGAATACCCCTTAATGGCCTTATCTCTCTGAAGTACCAGCAATACCCCCCTTTTTATCATCTTTACCCCTCACATCATCATGTCCTCTGAACAACCTCACTGTCATCACATCCAGCCCCTCAATGAAATCAACTATATTATCTGAAGTGATGAGATAAAGGCCCTTCTTCATTTTAAAGGCCTGTAGTACCTTGTAGATGGCAAAGAGGTGAAATCCACTGCTCCTGGCATAGAGCAAGACACTTGGGACATCAAACAGAATAAGGCAGCTGGTGAAATTATGCTCAACATCCTTCCTGATCAGTGAGTTTATATTTAAAAGATCCAGGATAATTCTGTTAAGTCTTGAAATACTCTCAAGGTGCTATATGTTCAGCAAAAGGCCAGCACTCACTTTGTAGCCTACAAGTTCTTTAGCATCAGGAAGCTCCCAGATGAGTCCCTCACAGCCATTATTGCCAGAGTCAAAAAGAGCATGGCCAGAATTCAAGAGCTTTACTCTGATACCTTCACCATGGATGCTCCACCCTATGAGCTGTGGCATGATAGAAAACTGGATGTATCTCACCTTCAAGTGTGGGGTTGTACTGCCTATGTATATGTCTAGAAGGATTAGTGATCAAAGTTCAGTTCTCATTGTCATAAATGCATCTTTGTTGGTTATTCTGAAGGGTATAAAGCTTAGAAGTTCTATGACCTCTCCAGCAAGTACACTATTATTTCAGAACAAGCTGACTTTGATGAACACCATTTTATTACCAAACTCTCTGCTTCTACTATATCATCTCTACCACCTTCTGTTTCTTCTACACCTTCTCCTTATGTTCCTCCTTTATTGTCTGACACCTCTGATAATGATGATGACTCTCAGATGCCTCATGTCCCAGTTCCTGGGAGGGTGTAGCCTGTTCAGCAGGTTCTTGGTCTTGAGGCTCCTCCAGTCAAGATCAAAAGGTCTCCTCCTTTAACTGTGCCAGATTCTTTACCACCTCATCCACCTAGTCCTGTTGGTATTGGAGCTCGACTACTAGCCAGGAAGCATAACCCTTCAGGACAGTGGTGAAAATGCACACTCACATTGGACAGTAATGAGGATGATAAAGATATAGATATGGCCTTTGCTGCTAGTGATATCTCTTCTTGAAACTATGCTGATGCCATACACAGAAATAATGCAGAGGAGTGGTATAAGGCTGTGCTTGAGGAGTTGGCTGCACAGAAGAGCAATGGTACTTGAATCTGTTGTAATAGTGCGATATTGTAGTTTCACTTTTCATCTTATCTTCAGTGTCTATCTTATCTAATCTTATCTTATCTCGCAGCACCTATCTCTAGGCCTAGATTGGGTCATGTGATATCTATAATGTATGGTCTGGACCATGACATCACTGCTGACTAATGCATGACATCAGCATGACATCATTATTACTAAGTAGCTTTAGGGTAGCTCTTTAGTACTTGGTCTGTGTATAATAGTCAGTGATATACATATAAGGTAGCATACTTGTGGTAGTTGCTTCCCAATTCTATTATTATGAGTGTTAATGAGTACTGTATATATATCTGATTACTCTTATTGTGAGTGTTTATGAGTACATATAGAGGTCTCTCTTTCTAAACCTCCCCTCATCCTCATTAACACATCTGGATCACTGACACCAGGTTGCAACCTTCAAGTGCAAGGTATCACCCCCACTAGCCAAACCTCATCACTACTGGTGCTCTCTTCATCCTTCTTTGTCCTTGACTACTCACATGGTCTCCTCTCTTACTTGAGTTTAGGTTAGGTTGCATCAGAATCCTTGTCTCCAGGCCTAAGGATCAATCAATCATTGGTTCCAAATGGGTCTTTACAAAGAAGTATCATGCAGATGGGTCTTTTGAATGTTACAAAGAATGCCTTGTTGCATAAGAATTAAACCAGAGACCAGGATTTGAGTATATCAAGGTATTCACTTCAATTAGACAGCTCTCCACTCTTTATATCATTTTAGCTCTGGCAGCCATCCATGATCTCCATCTATGATCTCTTGACATCTCTTATGCCTATCTAAATGGCAATATCAACTGTGAGGTTGTGAGGTGTATATGAAGTAACTAGAGGGATTTGTAGATGGAAATGCTAAGGAGCTTGTTTATCTGCTGAAGAAAGCTATCTATGGCATCAAGCAGGGTGGAAATCACTCGAATCAAAAGATGTGCACTGTTCTTGAGTCAATGTGATTTACTCAGACATATTCTGATGTAGCTATGTATAGGCAAGAGCATGGGTAATCCATAAGTTATTTAATGCTGACCTGCACCTGCACCTGAGAAAAACACATACTCTCTATAGCACGTCTGGGTTTGTATACAAATTCAATCAGATATACCCATAGACAATCCATGCTGGGTTTACCCATGGATTTATTATACATATAGATGGTGACAATTATTAAAAATTTATACTACAGTGCGAGTGAGTCCCAGCCATGCTTGAGTGCATCTGGTAGCTCTGCAACCTTCTTTATGTCTTTATTCTTAACCAGATTGAGATCACTCCATATGTTGAGCCAAGGCACAGAAGGGCATGTGTTGACTGAACTGATAGATGTGATCAGATGTGGGACAGGAGTAGTCAGCTGCAGCTAAACAACTGCTTGACATCAACAGATGTAGCTGTTTAATTTTGTCAGTACAGATCTATTCTGAAATGAAAAATAAAATAAAATAGTTAAAAGACTTACTGGAGATTGTTAAATAATCAAGGGCCATGCAGGAGAGCATAGGGGATGTGATGGTGCTCATGCCACCACATGATTGGGTTAGTATTATGCTCAACCTCTGTGCTAAGATACTAGTTAAGTTCCGACCCAAGATCACTAGGCCAGGGTGGAGCAAGGGCTAGAAGTATGTTGAATCTATTTATTTTCTTATTTGTGTGCTTGTTAGGGTTGTTTTCAGTAGCTTCCACAGTATCAGCAATATTGATGTCCATATATAATGCTTTGAACTCACTTCATATATGTAAGCCTTTTAGCTATGACAATTTATTCAGCCTCTCAGTCCATTTTCTTGAAGTAGATGAGTTTCTGATGAGGATGGAGAACTATTCAAAGAGTGAGTAATTAGTCCAAATGAGTGAATCCGCAATCACTTACCCATTTCAATCCAATAGACCTCTGAGCTATCTATCAGTGAGTAGTAATGATTGAGAGTTTTTCTGGCCAATAAGATGGCAGTGTGGATTGGGATAATAAGTAGTCATGATCCTGAGAAAACCTACACAGCTCTTGATCAATATAGTTTATAGCTGGTATGACCATGGCGAGGTTGGGTGTATTATGTGAGAAGAAAATCATTACATCCTTGAGGACCTAGAGTGGGCATAGTGGCAATTATGTAAGCATAACTACTAGAAATGATCACACTGCACACACATGTACTCACTGACAGCATCTCATGCAGCTGCTCAACAATCACCCACTCCTTATCCAATAACTCAAATTTCCTCAGCTCATATTTATATTTCTGGGTAATTCTATCTATTGCATCATGATGTTCACATCATCCAACATGTCGAATATAAAGTTCCATCTGGTCAGCACATCCTGTGGAAGATATGTTAACTTCAATTTCAACATCTCAAATATCTCATGCCAAGCCACATGCTTCAGTCACTCACTTACCTACATGTGGGTCATCCAACATATACAAAACATCCTAGTCTTGGTGCTGGCCAGGCCTTGGCCATTATATCTAGATTTAGTATAGCTGGCAATGCATGTTTGGTACATAAAAGATATAAAAGTATGCAAAGCAACCACTAGCATTGAAAATACAAAATATAAAATAATGGTACCAGCTAGAGAGGGCAAAATCAGCCAACTGCTACTCTAAAAAGCACATGATGATCACAGCCACTGCAGAGAGATGGTACCAGCTGAAATAAGGACAAGCCACCAAAACCCCTTAGAATGACCAAATTTTAAGATGATCATGTGACCATGTCATGTGATCATAATTTACATTTATCTGATTGATTTATGAGTCATATCTCAGGGTCATGTCTGTGTGTGCCAGCCAGTATTATAAGTGTGGGATTAGATAAGAATGACCACCATAATAATCAACTAGGTTCAACTGCATTACAGGGCATATATCCAGCCAGTACCACTATTAATTCTTACCACTCAAGTCATGCTGGTACTAGCCAGTGGAATGTGTTTGCAACAGCAGCCAGTATTATATATATATATTTGATATGTGAGGGTGATACCAGCTAGCCAGTACATCATACAAAATGGGATTGGCTGACTGCATAGGATCTGGCTGGTACCATAGGACATGCCACACAGAGATATTGTGCTGGTACTGGCCAGCAAGGTGGTTCATCACCTATATCAGCTGGTACCAGGCATGGGCAATAAATATACTAGAACCAGCTGACTTACTGCATATTGGAATGTATACAGTATACCTAGCAGATACCATAGGTAATTCTACATATCAATTTTATGCCAGTACTGGCAAGCATGGTCCTCATCACCTAGACCAGCCAGTACCAGGCACAATTCACATTATGAAACTGGCTAGTGTGGTATTTATACCAAAGCCTGGCTGGTACCATATATGTTTATGGGTGATACAACATAAATATATGAGAAGCTAATCACAACCAGCCAGTCACACCATATGTGTATAATCATGTAATCCAGAACTTATTCCATTACAAACTTGAGATAATTAATCTTCACTCTTGTCACAAAACATTGCAATCATAAGCTCAAAATATAAAATGATGTAGGACATTATTATGTATACTCAAATCCAAGAGTCTTTTGAGAAGATTTCATCTTCCTAGTGCTGACTCTTGTATTCCTGGCAGGGCTCACATTATGATGGGATGATGTAAATGCTTTGCCCTTTCTCTTCTCCTTCTATAACCCTGGTACTCTTGCGAGCCCCACCTCAGAGTCTAAAGTCTTTGGAGGAGACTCCTTTCTGCAGCCTCTAACACTTTTGCCAGCTTCTCTTCCTTCTTTTTCCTCTCTGTCTCAGCATTCTTCTTCTTCTCCCTTTTTCTTTCCCTCTCCTTTTCTATTGACTTCTCCTTCTCCTTCTCCAACTGAACATCATTCACCTCACCTTTGATGTGAATCTAAGTGAACCTCGAGCTGAGGACATCTTCATTGAGGGCTCAGCACTACCATTGGCCTCTACTAACCACAATAGTCAAGGGGCATACTTGAAGGAATGTAGGAAGGGAATGAATCATTCATGACTTAGGCACAATGCACAAGAGGTCAGAACTGGGGAGCCAGTTCATCTGTCTTGGCCTCTATTTATATGATGTCGTGTGGTGCATGGACCATGACATGCAGTGGTCTGGACTTTGGTCTAGATGCCTTGTGTTATCCATGAGGCGATGAGTCTCTCTTGGCTGTGCAGAGTCCAGACTATGACATTACCTGTGATGTCAGCTTACGTAACCTTGTGTGCATACCCAGCATGCACCAAATCTCGATCTCTATCCACTCGTGACCCTAGCTTAGGGTTAGGACATTAGGTTCCTTTGTGTTGGGTTACAACAACCTTGGACATAAACCTCATTCTCATTGTGCTGCTTTGCATCATGAAGCTAGACCAGAAATGCATGCACCACCTCTAAAACAGCATTGGCTTGCTCAACACCTAGATAAGATGCCTGCAGAAAATCAGGAATATCAGGGTCATCCTGATTGGGCTCAACCTTGATAGTCCACCATCACTCCTGCAAGAGCAAACCAAGACCTAGACAACAGGTGTACTAGTGTTACGATCAATGATGATGGCCCTGCGAAATAATTAGATGGCAATATGGAACAAATATCATTTCACATGAAGATCTTCAGGAAGGTACTTCTTTGCCTAGTGCCAAGAAGCCTAAACTAGCAAACTGGCCTTGGATAAATTATCTGGTGAGGCCTTTAGAAACACACATAAAGGATAATTCAAGAGAATATAAACAATTGACTTACAAAAACAGGCAAAGTCAACAATTCAATTCTTCAATCGGATGTTGATAGTCAGAATTATTAAAGAGGTCATAAAGGAAGGCAATCCTTTCAATCTCCACATTGGCAGCAGGGCTTTTGTCCTCAGGTACCACAGGCTGCTCTTCCATGTGATGCCATTTGGACATAGGTGGCCTGATCAAGAATTAAGGTTCTACACCTCTTTCAAGGCCAGGACCATTGTCTGCATCTGCCACTGCTTTACCTTTGCCAGCAATGTGATTCATCTTATTGACAGACTCCTTAGTCTCCAAAACCTCCATGTAAGGCTTTCTTTTTTTTGACTAATTCTCAGGCTCCACAAGTACTGCCTATAATCCTAAATCATCAGGTCTGGCCTTGATAAAACAGAAAATGGGAAGTTTCTGTTTTGCTCATTCCTTCCAATGATTCCATAGCTCATAAACAAAACCTTTAGTGAATTTTGAAGGGTCAACCACCTTAAATCCAACTGGAATTGTATCAGGTATTGAGATACTCCATGGCACCCTTGGATAATGCTAGCCAAGGGATGTAAACCTTGGCCCTTTTGGTAATTCGTACTGGTTTCCATTAGTCGATTACATAATAAATCTATCTCTCAACATATCATATGCTTTCCTAAAAATTTCCTACATCAGCAAACTAGCCATATCTCTTCCAGTATTCTAGTGAATTCCAGTAATTCCAGACCTCCAGTCCAGCAGATCCAGACTTCCAGAGAATTCCAGGCTTCCAGTACTTGACAAAATTCCAACCCTTCTAATCTGACTAAATACAGTTACACTAACCAAACACAACCATACTAATTAAACACAGCCACACTAACCAAACATAGCCATACTAACCAAACACAGCCACACTAACTAAACACAGATATGCTAACCAAACACAATCATATGTACTAATCAAACACAGCCACACTAATCAAATATAGCTATACTAACCAAATATAGCCACACTAACTAAACACAAATATACTAACCAAATACAGCCACACTAACCAAATATAACCATACTAACCAAATATAGCCAACTAACCAAATATAAACATACTAACCAAACACAAACATACTAACTAAATATAGCCACTAATCAAATACAGCCACAATAACTATCAAATACAACCACATTGATTAAATGCAAATATACTAACCAAATACAAATATACTAATCAAACAGAGCTATGCTAATTGAAGATAGTAATGCTAACATAATATAGCTACACTAACCAAATACAGCCACATTAACCAAATATAACAACACTAACTATACTAACCAGTATACTATTGTATTTGATTAGTATAGCTGTATTTGGTTAGTATAGCTATATTTGATTAGTATGGCTATATTTGTATGGCTGTATTTGGTTAGTGTGGCTGTGTTTGATTAGTGTGGCTGTGTTTGATTAGTGTGGCTGTGTTTGATTAGTGTGGCTGTGTTTGATTAGTGTGGCTGTGTTTGATTAGTGTGGCTGTGTTTGATTAGTGTGGCTGTGTTTGATTAGTGTGGCTGTGTTTGGTTAGTATGGCTGTGTTTGGTTAGTATGGCTGTGTTTGGTTAGTATGGCTGTGTTTGGTTAGTATGGCTATTTTTGGTTAGTGTGACTCTATTTGATTAGTAAGGATATATTTGGTTAGTTTAATGATATATTAGCTGATCACATCCAGGACTACATCAGTGCTTGCAGAGATGTGGGTGCTCACTCCCAAATTCTAAAAGATTATAGGAAAAAAACTCATCCACTTCATCTTGTGAGTATTTCACTATTATGATTTAATATAGACTCATGATTTGCAGGCTATTTGAAAGAAGTTCCTTCACCACTTAGCTGAAGATGATCAGTTGGAGGAAGAGGCAGCAATCCAGGCCCTCACCTCTACAGCAGCTTTCAAACGGGAGGCTACTGTGAGATCTACCAACTCTAGAGACTACTGGAATGAATGGGATACATTTCATGCTACCCAATGTCTTTTCGCTGAGGAGGTTTCACAGCTTGATAGTCAAAGTCATGACAAGTCCAACAAGAAAAAGTTGGAAACTTGCACAATCATCATGTGACAATAGTTCAATGATCTTCCAAGGAGCAAGGTTGTAGAGGCAGAGAGAGCTGCTGCAAAATAGAACTCTAAAGGTGCTTGTGATAAGGAGAATATGGCAGTGTAATTTATTTATTTTGCTAGTGCTACTACTTATCACCACTGCTGATCAATTCACTTTAATATTCAGGTACCACAAAAAATTTCTGAAACTGCACCACTCATTTCATTGAAGCAATACGACGAAGTATGGAAGTACATGCTATAGTCTTCCTTGGGTATGAGACAGCTGAGGGTGTCAGAACCACACTGTAGTACTTCTTTTAGGTTCTAAAGTGCATTTACACATTCCATCTTTTTAGCATTGAAACAGATCCCCAGTGATGACAAGACAAATGTTTCACAGTCTCATTCAATGACTGCAAGAGTTAGAGTAAACAAGGGGCTGAGCTTCTTGCTAGTTACATAGATGATAAGGGTGAGCTCTGTTCAATATTGGATGTATATTGACTGCACATTGACTCAACAGATAATAAAGAGAAGGATGTCCCATCAGATAAAGAAGTTGATAAAATCCCTGAGATCCATGTCAACATCAATGGCCACCCCATTCTGCCTTAGTTTATCTCCCTCTATCTGAAGACTCAGCAAGATACCATCTACATCAGCAAACTGTCCTTGGTTTGGCCAGTAGCTTTCAGGCTTCCAGCTTCTAGGCTTTCCAGAATATATTCAAAGTGGATGTAAAATATTATTTGAATTGTCAGCTTACTAATGTACTATTACTATCTTGATTTTATTCATTAACTACTAATTATCATATGCTGACTTTTATTTCAACTACTATAACTACTTTATATGCTACTACTATTAACCATTAAGTATATATAACCCATTGTAACTAACTAAATACAATAATGCTAATTAAATCTAACCAAATAAAACCACACTAACCAAACACAACCACACTAACCAAATATAATCATGCTAACCAAATACAGCAACATAACCATACTAACAGACCAGTGTGCCATTGCAAATGTGAGGTTAGTCTAAAGATTTAAACAGATATGAGGTTATGTTAAGCATAGGGTCATGAATCATACCAGGTCTAAAACACACACTCTTGGTAAAATTCAAATAGGTAAAGCAATGATATAATAAACTGAGACCCTCTAATATGTAACTCCCAGCCAGGCTTTAGATATTCAAATAGGTGAAGTGATGATATAATAAACTGGGATACTTCTACTTCCAGCCAGGTTCATAATCTAATATTTCAACCTATGAGGCAGGTACTAGCTTTTAATCATGTTAAGAAGCTACAAATGAAGAACAACACTCTCATCAGAGAAATGGGGATGGAAAGATAATCCTATATAATTATCAAAGCAATATAAAGACTAATTACAGAATTTTTATTAGCTCTAAAGAGGAAGTAATAATAGCAATGAATCAATTTCAACAATGACTACATAACTTGAACCTTTAACCAAGCTGTCATAGTATGATGCTTGTTGTGAAGAACAATACAATTATGTGGGTGCTCAACTTTGAATGAATGAGGAGAGGCAAACCGGTGATCTCCATCTCATCCACACTCAGAATTTTTGCATTTCAACTAATAATCACTATCTTTCTGACTTACAGTTAACCAGGTCTGAACAACACCACATTATGGATATTGGAGCAGAATGTGGTGGCCCCATGGCTTGATGTTCTTATAAGCCCAGCTATAGCAAGTGATGTGGATATCATGGAAGTAAAATATAGACATGTGAATACCTAGTTGAGAGCTTTCTTGAAGGTTATGCTTGAGTGCCTCTCCAAAGCTGAACCTGTTAATAATAGTGGTTTTGGTGACCTGCATCAGCAACTCTGCAGTGGTGATGGACTGCAAATGTGGAGCATCAAATGCAAGGGTGTGCTTGATTTTGAAGCTAACAGAGTGTCATTAGTTATTTGTGGAGTTGTAAATTAAATTACTTACTGTTCAATACAGGCTTTCAGCTTCTGGAATAAGTCACTCGCATTCACAATGGAACTACAAGTGACCATATACAGGATGGACCTACATAGCAAGCTTGCAAATAGCATAAGGAGGGTGTCCAAAAACTGTTAACAGAGTCAGCAGGGAGTTAGATGATTTAACAGCACTCACTTGGTCAATCTTGGCTGTATGTGTCTGACCAGCCTCATTAGTGCCGAGGAATAGATTGCCAGTCTCATGGTCCATGTGATCAGTAATGAGGACCACAATGTGGTTATGGCCTCATGTGAAAGGTTTGAGCAGTCAAGTGACCAGTGCTGGCCACTCACCAATAGCTCTTTCAGTACCTATATTAAATGAAATTATTAACATGTCAAGCCCACCTTGAGGATAATAATCCTGCAAGGTGAGCTCAATCAATAAGCCATAGACCTTACCCTTGAGGCCAGCAAGATGCAGGTGAATAAATAGTGTAGCAGAACTGAGTATCTTGATGCAAGTGCCAAGCTCAAAGATCCTGTTGACCTTGAGAAAGGTCAACAGAACTGGCTTGCCACCATGAGTAAAGCCCTTCAAAAATGTGTGAGCACATGCAGAGCAAATGGAAAAACACTTATGAAGTATGGCATGCTGGTGCATGACCACTGCTCCCTCAACCAGTGGCAGGGATGCAGCAGAATTAAACTTCAGGTGCAGCCATAATGACAAGATCAGATGGCAACACCTCAATGCATTGACTGCAGATGGCACATGGGCATCAGTTGCAGAGGAATAAGTCCCCACCCTCCAATACCTTGAGTGTGTTTTTTTTTTCTAGATTCATAAGTTGATCATTGTGATAGTGAGTTCCCAAGCAATTAGGCCTGCATCATGCAGGTGCTCTGGCACCTCTCCTGTATATTCATCATGGTGGATCTTGTGGGCGATAGGGTGTGCAGTATGTGGGTGTGCTGGCACCCCTCCTATACATTCATTATGGTGGACCTCGGAAGTGATAGGGCATGCAGTGTGTGGGTGTGCTGGCACCTCTCCTGCATGCTCACAATAAATTGGATGGGCAGGCAAATTGGACATGCTATGTGTGGGTGCACTGGTGCCTCTTCTGCACATTCGTTACAGTGCATCTTGGAGGCAATAGGGCATGCAGTATGTGGATGTGCTGGTACCCCTCCTGCAGGCTTGTAATAAATTGGATGGGCAGGCAAATGGAATAGTGTGCAGTATGTGGGTGTGCTGGCACCCCTCCCACACATTCATTATGGTAGACCTCAGGAGTGATAGAGCATGCAGTGTATGAGTGCACTGGCACCTCTCCTGTATACTCATGATAAATTGGATGGGCAGGCAAATCAGACATGCCATATGTGAGTGTGCTGGCACCTCTCCCACGTGTTCATTACAGTAGACCTCAGGGCAATAGGGCATGCAGTGTGTGGATGTGCTGATGCTCCTCCTGCATACTTGTGATAAATTGGATAGGCAGGCAAATGGGACATGTGGTGTGTGGATGCACTGGCGCCTCTCCTGTATATTTGTTATGGTGGGCCTCGGGGGTGATAGGGTATGCAGTATGTAGGTACACTGGCACTCCTCCTGCATGCTTGCAATAAATCAGACATATGGTGTGTAGATGCACTGGCGCCTCTCCTGCATGTTGGTTATGGTGGGCCTTGACTCTCAGAGGTAATAGGGCATGTGGTGTGTGGATGCATTGGCACCTTTTCTACATGCTCATGATAAATTGGTCATTCAACAGACTACTACAGTGGTGGTAATGTTTTTCCTTTTCTTCATTGGCTCTCTACTGTATACTTGCATTTTGCTAATTTGTTGCTAGATACCAATCAATTTGAACAAAGGTACTAGTAGCAACATGACTTCCAGATATATTCATTTTTACTTTTAAATCTGTCTTGTAATTTTGAACCTGGAGCCTCGAGATCAAGGGTTGGGCCTGCTGTTGATACTCATTAGTAACAGCCTTTTTTTCTTTGTAGTTATATTAGAGAAAATATTTTAAGTTGTTATATTCAAAAATTGATATATGCATTTGAATGAAGTTATGTCATGGCACATAATGTAATCACGTGACCCATCTAAGAGGATTATGTAATATGGTTCTGAATTTGCCTCAAGTCTGCAGTTTGTTCGAATTTTTACCCCACACTTATTTGCCACCAAGTATCTAAAAGTATAAGTTTGGAATGCTTAAAATATTAATTCCGGCAAGCTTGGATATTATAGGTCTAGTATGGACCTTACTACCACTGCTTTACTCCAGCACATTCGAAGCATTCTCTCAGATACTGAAAAATATAAAATTATGGATGAAGATGGAGTGTTATTAACTCACAAGTTTCAGAAGCTCAAGTGAGTCAAGTCTATGGTTTGATGCATATTTATCTAATTTGTCCACCCTCAGAATGAGGGCAAGAATACTATTAGACACCCTGACTGCTAAGCTTTCACAACTTGTAGAGGAGACTACATATAATTTGACTGAAGCTGATATTCAACATGGAGCTGCAGTGGTTGTTGCTGCTTTTCTAAACCCCAGTGAGTCTAATTCAGAAGTTATGATATTATAAAGACTCATGGCATCAATATGTTTAGTTTCAGTCAAATAGGATTATAAACAGTTTGCCAAGGCACAGAAAAAGCAGTTCTTCAAGAACTTTTATATCCAGAGCTGCTTGGGCCTTATTAACCAACCCACAATCTTGGTAGATCTGATGGCAAAATTCTGGCTTGGTAACTTCCTAGCCTATTTCTTCCTCACAAAGTGGTTTGTATTTTCCAGTTCCATATGACATGTAGCTCAGTGGCTGTATAGGCACAGTGAAACGAAAGTCTGACTATACTCAAGGGTCCTCTCTCAGACCCTAAGCTAAATAAGGAAGGATAAGTCTTGACAGTCACAGAATTTTCTTATCAATAACCCTGTATCTATTTTTGGCTATGGAAGATTGGTAATATCTGTTGGCAGAATATCAACTAAACATAAGATACCTTTGTTTCAGATTGACAGCTGTCAAGAACTGACTTTGAAAATGTGACAGCAGCTCCAAGATGCCACATATCTATTGCCTAGCTTGAAAGTCCCTACAGTACAACAATGGCTACATGCTATACAGCCTTTGGAGCAATTTCTAGATGCTGTTTTGAAGGTGGTAGATTCAGAGATATGGACTACCAATCAAGCTGCCACTCAACAACTGGTTCAGAATTTGAATTTCTCTTTACCCTCTTAGTCTACCAGTTTTGGAGGAATGGATGTCATTGTGAACTGAGTTACCCCTCAGCATTGTGACAATGGTGATGCAACCACCTTTTACAACCACTTATTCAGCCTGGGCCAGGGACATGAAGCAAAACTTTGTTTAGATGACCTTCAAGCAGAATTTGCTTACCATCCAGAGGCTAGTTTGTTGTTTTTCTCTAACATGGTACTGGCTATGGAGGGCATACTGCTGGTGGCTAGCTAGTACCATTCTATAATATCTCTAACAAAGTACTGGCCATTATCTCTACCTGGTACTAGCTGTGGAGGATTCATCACTAGTGGCTGGCTGGTACCATCCTATAACATGTCTGACAAGGTACCAGTCAAGGGGGACATATCACTAGAGGCCAGCCAGTATCATCCTACAACATCTCTGACATAGTACCAGCTGTGGGGGACATATCACTAGAGGCTAGCCAGTATTATCCTGTAACATCTCTGACATAATACTGGCCAAGGAGGACATATCACTAGAGGCCAGCCAGTACCATCCTATAACATCTCTGACATGGTACTAGCCAAGGGGGACATGTCACTAGAGGCCAGCCAGTACCATGTCAGAGATGTTATAGGATAATACTGGCCAGCCTCTAGTGATATGTCTCCCATGGCTAGTATCATGTCAGAGATGTTTTAGGATGGTATTGGCCAGCCTCTAGTTTATCACTATATTTGTGGCATTGCCATTTCCATGGTATTGGAGGTATCATGTGCAGCATCAACTATGGAGGTGCTGTAGGGTGTCTGCAGTATCTCTCTTACACTACACATCCAGATATCACCTATGCTGCAGGCCAGCTTGCCTTTTTTAACATCAATCCAGGTGTTGCCTATTGAAATGCTGTCAAGCATACCATTGACTATAGCATCACCTATACTCCAGATCCATCTACTTCTAAGCCATTTGTCATCTTCTCTGATGCCAATCATGTAGGTTGCAAGGATAGTGGTTGATCTACAGGTATATATGTTATTAAGATGAGTAGTGGTGCAATTTTCTAAATGTCTAAGCATCAAACCATCATCACTTTGTCTACTACTGAGATAGAGTACATTGCTACTTGCAAAACTGGCAAAGAAATTGTCTATACCAACTGTTGAAGGATATTAGTTTCAGCACTACCTCATCTTTTTTTTGGTGTTGATAATTAATCTGTGATTCAGATAGCCAAATATCCAGAGTATCATGGATGCATGAAGTGCTTGGACATCTACTAGTTCTGGCTTTGAGATGTGGTAGATAAAGATCTGATTTCACTGAAATTCATTTCTACTAGTGACATACCAGTAGACTTGTTGACAAATGCATTACCTCCAGTTAAAGTTGAGTATTTATGTTTACTTTTGAGATTGCAGCAAGTAGGAGGGAGCTGAGAGATGTGGACTCAGGGAGGAGTGTTAATATGGGTGATTCCACTTCTCTTTCCAACTTCTAATTATTATCATTCAATTCTATAGGGTTGCTTTGCCTACCCTACAAGTTTTCATCTTTTTTTATGGCCTTATTACTGATTACTACTAATGACCCTTAGTGTGACTCACTTGTCACTAATGAGTCACACACTATCATTTGTGACAGATTGTCACTAGTACTATCACACGTCAGTCATACTTATATAAGCTTGGCTATTTCTGAAGTGGCTTTCTAGTTATTGTCTAGTATTTGCCACATTAGATACATACTTTATCCTTGAAGCTCACTTTTTCACTTCTCAGTTACTTACTGTGGACTCCAGGTCAGTAGACTCTTTGTTTCTTTGTATACTTGAATATAGTTGCTTACCACTGAGTGGACTTCAGTAGACTCCAGAGTCACTCTGAGATGGTCGAAGCATTTTAAAAGCTCTTAAAACTGAAGCCCCTAAACTTTAGGAGCTTAACAGACTTGTCAAGAATTTTAGTAGTCTCACAAGAGTTTTAACTCTACTAAGGAGGTAATATTATGATTGGCCCTTTTTTCTTTTGCTTTGTTATCTCCAGTGACTATATATTGTATTACTAAGATGGCTATGCCATATCTTCTATCTTGTGTTTCATGTATTCTTAGATCCACTGCCTTTCTGGCATATTTCACAGCAGTACTTCACTTCTTCCTTATCTCACATTCCCAGTTAAGCCATATAGCCTTGTTATAACTTGGTCTGTACATAAGGACTCCTACTGTTGAAGTGCAGGCCTATAGCCTGGGCCGAGGTTAAGCTAGCTAGTACTCATCAGATGGTTGGGATGCTGATGCAGAGGTATGTTATGGTAAGTAAAAAAGTTGTTATTAGAACTCAGATAACTAAGCTTGATTGATATAGTTGTACATGCACTTATATAATATGCTGCATTAGTACAC
>JBBPUL010000271.1:0-26389 GCA_038094675.1 Spongispora temasekensis | reverse complement strand
CGAGCCATTACTCTGTACTACATTTGGTACAGTCATCACTAAGTGTACAATTCCCATGCACTTTTGTTATGAGGCATTTCCCTCTTTAAGTAATATGTGAGATGAAATTGGCTATACCTTGGCCGGAGGAATGGAAGCAATTATGCTATACTACATTTGGTACAGCCATTACTAAGCCTGAAATCCCCATGCACTTTTGTTATAAAGCCTTTTCTTCTTTGAGTAACATGTGAGATGAAATTGACTATAGCCAGGCTCAAGCCTGGTTTTGACACCCTCTGAAACCGCTCTGACTGGTTCAGAGTGTCTCTGAAAAGCCGAGTAGAGTAAACTTTGAACTTAAGTAATGCATTGCAATTTCAAATCCAGTGTGCACGTGCCATGATAGTCATGCAATTGCCCCTGAGTCACGAAATAGCTGGTCGACTGATTTCAACCAATCAGAAGCCAGAGACTAATTTTCGACTTGCAGTCACCTGATGTGCTGGGCATGGCAGTGATGGGTGGTGGTGCTTTGAGGGAGGAATTTTCACTAAGGTCAGAGCTATCTTGAGGGTACAAGCATACTTATAGAGAAATACAGATACAATTGTGGGTGCAGTCAAAAAGTGACTAAGAAGTATATAAATTGTGAAGGTGAGGATGAGGGTGTGCTTGTGTGTCATGAGTGAAAGTGATGTCGGGAATGAGGATGATTGAGGAGGAGAAAGAGCAAGACAATGATGCACAGCGACCATTGTGTGCTCTCGGTGGAATGAGAGCACACAGAAGTCGCTGCATGCTGTAGATGAGCAAGGGCAAAGGCGGCAAGCTGATTAGGGTTTTGCACAGGTCATGGGTATGGGTACGGGTGTGGTAGTGGTGGCCATGTGCTGTTGTGTCGTCACGTCAGTGGTCCCCTGCCACCATTCATACATCCTCGTTGTTCATCGTCCTCACCATTGCATCATCGCCATCATTCAGTATCATCATTGTCTCCATCTCTGTCATCATCCCCTTCCCCATCGATGTCGTTGTGTCATGGCATGTTAGTGCCATGGCATGTCGGTGTCGACATCCTGTTGTCGTCATCCCTTTCGCCATTGCCTGCCATTGTCCCCATCCCCTTCCCTGTCACATCATTGATGTCAGTGTTGTCGTGTTGTGGCATCCTGTCATTGTTGTTGTCCTGTTGTTATTGTTGTCCTGTTGTTGTTGTTGTCCTGTTGTCATTGTCGTCATTGTCGTCCTGTCATCATTGTCATCCTGTCATCATCATTGTCCTGTCATCATCATCATCCTGTCGTCATCGTCCCCTTTGCCATCGCCTGCCATTGTCCCTGTCCCCTTCCCCATTGCATCATTGACATTGGCATCATCCCTGTCCCTATTGTCCCCTTCTCCATCGATGTCGTCATATCATGGCATGTCAGTGCCATGGCATGTCATTGTCATTGTCATCCCCGTCCCTGTTGTCATCATGTCATGGCATGTCAGTGCTATGGTGTGTCGTCATCGTCATCCTGTCATAGTTGTCCCCTTCTCCATTGTCCATTGTCGTCCCAGCCCCCTTCCCCATGGCATCATTGATGCCATCCACGTCTCCATCATCCCCTTCCCCATCACATTGTGGCATGCCAATACCATGTCCCGTCGTCGCTGTATGGTCACCATCATCTGTCATCAGGTGAGAGCATGGGAGAGAAGATGGAGGAAAGAGAGGGTGCATATGTGAATGGGTACACTGTGCAGCCCGGAAGAGGAAGCCGTTGGTCATCAGTCACAGTGGTGGCATGCCGCTGTGCTGTGGTTAGTTCTGTGTGGGCAAGGGAGGGCGAGAGGGTAAGGGTGACGACATGTCACCGTTGTTGTTGTTGTTGTGCTGTGAGTGACTGTCATTGGGGGTAAACCCATGGGTATGGGTATGAGTATGATGGCTGGTACCCCAGGCTGTACCTGTGCAAAACTCTAAAGCCGATGATGAGGGTGTATGGGTGTGTCGTGGTGTACCCTCACATTCAAATCAGGAAAGCACATTTGATAGGCAGCCTTAAGTCCTTTTGCATGCGTGAAGAGTGCATTCCCAGTGCCCTGATGCAAGGGAAGTTGATGAATATATAAAAATTAGAGCCTGAAAGAAAATGTGTGCCACCCCCTTCCCTCCCCTTTCCCCTCCCTCTTTGCAATGCCCTAGCACTCTGAAAGACAGCTCTTACTTGAGGAGCTCCACACTGCATTGGAATTGGCCCAGCAGCTTCAACAGGCTGACCTTGAGGAACAGTTTAATGAAGAGGCTAGTGACCTTGGCACCTTTAGCACTCCTAACTCAGAGTCTGGTGGCTCTCTTGGACTTGGACTCCTATTTGCCACTCCTATCATCTCCTCTATCTCCCCTATCACTTCTCTCATAGGAATATCTGAGTCTGGCTTCTCTTCATCAGATACCAGTGATGGTGAAGTAGTCCCCTCAGTTGTTACAGTTACTTCATCAATGCTTTAAAAGCACTGGAGGAGGAGGTTTTACAGTCTCGTGTACTCCATAGCTCTGTTCCCCCCTTGCATGCACCTCAGATTCAGGTGCTTGCTAACTGTGATGATCATCCTGGTGCATTTCACAAGAAGCTCAGGGTTGACCCAGACATCTTTGATGCTATCCTGGATCAAATTATAGATCATCCTATCTTTCATTCCGAATCTTCTGCCTCTCTCCAACTCCCTGTTGCTATTCAACTGACAATTTTTCTTAATCATGCTGGACATTATGGCAATGCCATATCAGTTTTTAATGTTGCATTATGGGCAGGTGTTAGTGAGGGCTCAGTTGTCAACTGTACTAATTGGGTCATGACTGCTCTACTTGCAAAGCATGACATGTTCATCCATTTTCCTGGTCCCAATTCTACTAATCGTGCCAAAGCCAAGGAATATGCTGGCTAAGTTACAAATGGTGTAATGGCTGGTTAGCAGCTGATGGATCTTCTATCTCCTTGTTTCAAAAACCTGGCTATTATGGTGAAACTTTCTATGACCGTAAATCAAGGTATTTCTTGAATTGTCAGGTGAGTAATTCTTTTTTATTGAAAAAATTATAACAAACATTTTTTGGGTGTTATAGGCAATCATTATGCCTCACAGTCTTTGCATTGTGGACTATGGACTAGGCTATCCAGGAAGTACACATGATGCATATGCATTTAGGGAGACTCGAGTCTATCAGGAGCATGAGACTCTTCTTGCAAATGATGAGTGGATATGGGGGGACAGTGTATATCCCATTTTGCCATGACTTGTACTTCCTTTCAAGAGACAAAGAGGTGCATCCTTGAATAGAGAGCAAGGACACTTCAACTATTTTTTATCCAAGGTAATTTTTATTTGTTTGTTTATTTTTCATTGGATCTTACTTTTAAACCTAGGTTCGAGTCAGAGTAGAACATGCATTTGGTGCACTCAAGGGTCATTTTCAATCACTACGTGAGCTGAGGATTCCTATCAACTCTGAAAAGGACTTTATATATGCACAAAACTGGATCATCTGTTGCATGATCCTTCACAACATGATCATTCACTTTGAGAAGCAGAGATATGGATTGGAATCTACAGAAAGAAGGGCTTCAGAGGCTTGGGCAATGCAGGAAGGTCCAGCTGGAAATGAAGTTGATGATATAGGAGAGGAAACAGATGCTAATCAGCCAGGTCATGCTGTCTGACTCAAGTTAATGCAGCAGTTGCTACACAGTCATGAAGAGCAACATTGATTCTGCTTGTTGAAGAAACAGAGTACAACAGGACTACAGCACATACAAGGAATTTTCTAGTAGCTACTACTCAGTGTCCATTCTCTTCATCTTCAATTGCAGCCGCAGCAATTCTATCTCTGCCTTCACAGCCTCTGCCTTGGCACGCTGAAGCCGAATGTCAGCCTCCTTGTCCTGCACCATCACTTGCTAAAGCCAAATATCAGCTTTCTTGTTCTTGAGAAAACGTTCATGTATAGCCTGTGCATTGGCGTTGTCATTTAACATTTTTTCATGTTCAAGCTGGGCTAACTTCTCTGCCTTCGTGTACTCGACCTTCAGTTGGAGACAACAATTTATTTCCATTGAAAGTGCAACCTGGTGGGAGCCAAGTTCATCTCAGCTGTGACTTGACTCAGCGGATAGCTTCGATTTGATGTTGTCAAGCTGTGATTTGATGTGCTTACCTCTGCCACGACCAGCAGATGATGCTGACTTGCCAGTGGTCAAGGACACAGGTGAAAATTTGAGGTGGAACAATTTCTGGGACCCACTGGCACCACCATGCGATGACATGCAAGATGATGGAGCATACGAATGGTAAGATCCTGGCCCCAGTGCCAAGGTATTGATGATCCTGCTGTGCACACATATCGATCATCAGCAATTATCAATGTCTACCAAATGCTGAGAACAAACTTACCAGTGCTGTTGTAATCTTATTCAAACTCACCTTACTTTTCTCATCACAATGGTGTGGCACACCACCTTATGTAATATGACGTCAGTGGTCTAGACCAATCACGTGATATGACATCATCAATGATGTCAGGAAGTCTGGACTCCCTTATCGCTTATCTATGACATCATTGGTCTAGACCACCTCATGATAGACACATGTAGCTTATCAATGCCTCATGTATTTAATAGTAGTAGACATATATAAAACAGGCCAAGAGTCGAGCTGAGCCCCAGCTTCAACCTCTTGTGTCTTTGTGACCTAAGTCGCGGTCCCCCATCCTTAGTCCTCCTTTTCTTGTGGTTAGTAGAGGCCGATGGTCATGTCCTTGTTAGGTCACTTCAAGTGCTAGCCCTGGCAGACATGAACTGAAATCCAGTTGATCAGGAATGGTAGTCGGAAACACCCATGGCATCATCAGTGGTATCGAAGTCATCATTAGAATCCTGAGTGGAGTCTTCAAGTTCAACAGCCTAGGGAATTTAATACAATTTTGGTTAATATCAATTTAAAATACTTACCTTGTGCTTTTCAGCCTGATGCAGCATGAATTCCATTATATCAGTTTGAGTGTCATCCATGTCAAAGTCATCGCCATCATCCCACACTGGGGAGTGGACATGCACTGGGAGGTCAATGCAGGAGGGTGGGCGGTCAGCAGGAGGGCCACCAACTGGAAGGTGGGTGGTGAGGTGGTGGTGCACCTCAATGGCATGAGGGGGAGGAGCATCTTGGAGGCAGGGGTTGAGGTGGTCCTCAATATTGGCATGAGGTTGATTTATGTGCATGGAGGAGGGTCCAGAGACAATGTTGTGCTGGTCAGCAGAGGGGGAAGGACCACTGGTGGTGGAGGTAGTGATTGTATCTTGAACACCTTGTACGAACTGCAAGTAGTGTTGCCACAGTTCCAGAAACCACATCAGACCAAGGTAATTCTTATAATAGATTTGAGCTATATTTAAATAGTTGTATCTTAGATAACTGTTTTAAACCACCCTGAATAACATAGGATACTCAGATTTTGATGAATTATTTTAGTTCTGTCTGGGTTCTAAGTGAAAAACCAAACTGTGGCAACACTAACTGCAAGTCATGCAGCTCATCCAGTTTTGAGTTGATGAGCATTGCGGTGAAGTTTGGGATTCCATTCCAGATGGGATAGAGGTCGTCATACCAGGGAAAAGTGATGGTGACAGATTCTTGTGGGTTGATGTGTTTGACAATATTCATATATGGTAAGTGTGGATATATTATTATGTAATCTGTAACTGATTATGTAAGTTGTTTGTTTTTGTTTCATATAGCTTAGTCTAGTAAATTATGTTCTTATATTAATATAGAGGATTATGTAATGATTATGTAATGACTGAGTTTGAAATAATTTGATTTTGAAATTAAATCTGTGATTTATTTTTGATAGTTTACATAAGTCTATACAGGTCTGTACAGGACCATACAGAGTCTGTACAGAGCTGTGCAGGGGGATATATTTTACTGATGTTTGCACATTCTTCTGTCTAACTTCCATATACAACTGAGTGTGCACTACACTTTTTTTTTATGTGTTTTATTCTCTGACCTCTATACCACACTGATCTGTTATTTTCCTGTCACTGTTTCTGATTACCATCACCATTACCATTAAACCACATACAGATTTTTTCGTATCACCCCTTTTTGTTTCCTCTTCTTCTGTTTTACCTGCCACCCTAACTCACCCAAATACTCATACTTACTTGCATGCTCAAGCATCCCACCCACCATTCCCTGCTTCTGACTAATGTAGCTTCTCTTCCTCTTTCTCAGACTCTAACAATTCCCAGTTGGCCCCTCCACACACAATGGCTGATCCACAAAGTCATTTTCAACAAATGGCTACTCTTTCTGTTGTGGAGTCTTTCTGCACCTGGCTTGACAAGGTCACCCTCTTTCACAAGGATCATGAAGCCAAACTGCACCATCATTGGTGCCTCATACAGTTCCTGTATGGCAAAGATACTCACCCTACTCACTCTTCTATATGTGCTCTGGCTGTTTCTAACTTCTCCTCCACCCCCTTTGTCTGCCTTCCTCTACTCATCTAGAAGGAACACCATCTCCTCATGGATAATAAAGAGTGTCTCAAATGCTGTTGACTATTTGCTGGATATTGCATTAACATCTGCATTATTTTCAAGGGCTGGGAATCTCTCCACCTTAGTTATTTACCTGTAGGCTTGTGGAATGTAGTAGTTTGAGTACAAAGGGTATTCAAACTCCTATTGAATCCAGCATAGCTGGAGGGCCTTAAAGTAAATACAGGCATATAAACCATTGCCTAATATAGTATACTATAATATATAGTTAGTCCATTGTTTAACACTATTTTAGTAAGTATAATGTCATGCATCAGTCAGCAATGATGTCACAGTGATGTCATGGTCCAGACCATATGTCATAGGTCATGTGATACCAGTCTAGGCCTACAGATAAGATAGGCACTGCATGAGATAAGATTAGATTAGATTGATGCCAAAGATAAGATGGAAACTGCGATGCAGCAAACAATCACAACAGTGTTGCCCCATTTATGATCGTTATGCCTTCTTAATGGGGCCTGCCATCTCCTCCCCAGTCTCTATCAATGCACTTATTGATCATGGGTCCCCCCTATTCTGATTGACCAGAACCTGGTTGCCCAGCTTGGGCTATGCCAATAGACACTCAACCAGCCATTGCCAGTTACCATGGCCATTAAAGGGGAGGAGGGAGATCCTGTTCTATTAACCCATTATATACTTTTATCCTATCTATTATTAGACCAATCTTTCTATTCTAAAACTGTCTGCATCATTATTGCACAAATAGACAATTATAATATTCTCACCCCCCACCTCTATGTAGTTCTCCTTCTCCACCTTCCACATGCAAACATGTTTAGCTGGCTTGCAAAGACCTTGCAGCTAAGCTTGCCACTACCCTGCCTGTAATCTACACTGTCATTGACCACACCTGTAGTCTATTTGACCTATGACTCCTACTGATTTTATTGCTGCAGTCCACACCCAGATTGTATTGCTTGCAGCTAATGTCAATCTACAGCACCACAACCCTGCAATCAAAACTGAATATGCTGATCATTTCTCTATTAATATTCCACACACTGACACTCTTTCAAGTGAATTCCTTTCCTGTATCAAGCTAAAATATGCTAATATGGCCATCCACTTCTACTCCTATGATTTCCCACAAAAATACTGTGCTGCCTGGAAAAATCTTCTTAAACAGCACATCACTGCTGGTCATCTCTGCCTATCCTCCAGCCCCTATGCTTCTCCTGCATTTATCATCCCCAAGGCTGACCCCACTGTTATCTCATGCTGGATCAATAACTACCACCAGTATAATGCCAATACTGTTGCCAACAACCACCTATTACCACACATCAACAAGATCTTCTGTGACTGTACCAAGGGTAAGATCTTTGGCAAAATTGACATGACTAATGCCTTTTTCAAAAGCCTATACCTATGGGTGTCTAGAATGTGCCTGCCTTTCATCAGTGTTGGATGTGTTAGTGCCATGTTATAGTTTCATTTTTCATCTTATCTTCAGTGTCTATCTAATCTGTAGGCCTAGACTGGTATCATGTGACCTATGACATATGGTCTAGACTATGACTTCACCATGACATCATTATTACTAAGTAGCTTTAGGGTAGCCCTTCTGTACTTGGTCTGTACATGATAGTCAGTAGTATATATGGTAGCATACTTGTGGTAGTCACTTCCCAGTCCTATATCATGAGTGTTTACAAGTTATAAGGAAGGCAACTCTTCTTTGTACACCCCTTCACCCTTATTGACACAGCTGAACAGCCAACACCAGCTTACAACCTCTGAGTACATGGCATTACCATCGCTAGCTGCCCAACAGCACTACTGATGCTCTCCTTGACTACTCATGTGGTCATCACCCTTACTCAAATCTAGGTTAGGTTGCATAAGGATAACTGCTGCACTCCATCATCTCATTAGCAAATATTTCCATGTTTATCTTGACAACATCATCATTTGGTCTCAAATGCTTGAAGACAATGAATGCAATATCTACCTTGTTCTTGACACTCTCTATATGGCCAGCCTTTTTTGTTTACTCAAAAAGACATCTCTCTTCCTCCATGAAATTAATTTCTTGGGCTGACATATCTCTACCCATGAAATTGAGCCAGATTCCTCCAAGACTGACAAATTCTTCTCTGTCCCCCACTTCATTCAGCCAATGAATTCCATTCCTTTCTTGGTTTTGTCCACTTCCTCACTGATTATCTTTCTTAGATCACTGAGCACACTCATATGCTCACCTCTCTTAGTACTAAAGAAGCTAAAAACTGCTTCTCTTTATGGACTCCAGCACACATACAGGCCTTTGAGGCCCTCAAGTGCTTAGTGATTAGTCTTCACTGCCTCACCACCATTGATTATAACAACCCAGATGATAACAAGATTTTTCTTACTTGTGATGCACACACCAGTGCTGTACTTTCCTGTGGCCCCTCCTGAGAATCAGCCTGGTCTGTTGTCTTCAATTTCTTCCAACTTAAGAAGGCAGAGCTGAATTACTCTGTCCATGAAAAGGAACTTCTCACTATTATCCAAGCCTTAAAAAAATGGTGCATTGAGCTTCTCAGTGCTTCCATCCACATCTACACTATATCCTCAAAAATTTCTCCATCCAACATAATCTCTCTTATTACCAAGCTCACTGGCAAGAATATCTCTTTCAGTTTGACCTCAGCATCCACTATCTCCCTGGAAATCACAATGTCATTGCCAATGCTCTAAGCCATATCAATAATCCTGCTTCCAGTGCTCTACCTGCTGCAGCTCCCATTGCTCACCTCCTCACCTGTATCACCCCCAAATTCCTTGCCCCTGCTTCTTCTGTGGCTATACCTGATGCTGCATCTCCTGTGTCCCTTCCTTCCACTCTCTCATGGTATGACCTGGATTAGTCTCTTGTTCATGAAATCCTCCAGGAGTACCTGTAAGATCCTTACTACTGCCATTTTTTTTTCTGTCCTAGGATCCTTTCTCAATCTTATTGAATAGGATGGTCTCTGTTATGACAGGCATGGGTAGCGTCAGTCGTAGACTCGATGCATAACTTAAAGCTGCGAGGTGAAGACAAGGGGTGTAGGTCCTGAGCACAATGCACAGAGACTGGTCACTACTCTGCCTTGGCGAGTATGTAGTGACATCGAAGAAGAAGGTAGAGTATCCTCGAGTGAAGATACTGTGAGGCCAAGTGGTTCGAAAGGAGAACAGAGGGGAGCGAGAGGGTCAAAGATGCAATAGATTACTATCTCGAGTAGGCTCAAGCTAAGGTTACACTGCTTGTACAATGCCCTATTTATATGTAAGAATCCTGTGCACAGACCAAGCAGTGCTACAGCTTAACAAGAGAGGAATCCAAAAGGGGTAACTGGTGATAAAGGAAAATGAGTCATGTGCAGCATAAAACAAGTCAGAAGGCTGTGCGTAATAGAACTATATGGAACATGATGGAATGTATGAGTCACAGATAAGCAATAGGGAAACGCACAGCCATGATGCTGACTAATTGAAGGGCTGTGCACATTTTAAGTAATACAAGACAAAAGGAAGCAAGAGGGAAGAGAGAAAAAGGGGCCGATCATAACATTACCCCCTTAGTAGGGTCGAAACCCTAGTGAGACCATTCCATTTACAAACCTCGGCAAGATCTGATGGGTGACCCGCACATGTTGCTTTCTCCAACAGAGTCAAAGCAAAAGTCATCATCCTGGTCTAATGCTGGCAGGGATTGAGGTGGAGGTACTGGAAGTGTGTGGCCAGAGCACTGAGAGCAGCCGGAAGTGTGGGAGGTGTGGGACCAAAAGGATCCTTGGGACTGGCAGGAGCTGTGGGAGGAGGCAGAGGAAGAGGATAATCTGGATTAGTGATCTGCCAGCCCGGCTTGGCCTGAAAGCCGCAGCTTGGGCTCGGCTTGAGGGGGCTTGGGCCTGTTGAAATCACAGGCCGGGCCTTGAGCCACCCAAAGCCCTAAATGATGGCCCAGCCCAGCCTAGAAGCCGCAGCTTAGGCTCAAGCTGTGGCCTTGAGAGGATAAGTCATTTTTACTACATACGGTAGCTAGCTACTACACTGAGCTCCTAACTGTCCCACTTGTCATCGTCAATGACCCCTTCATCAGCCTCGTCATCAGACTTGGCTTCATCTGGATCTGAGGCAGTATCCACCACCATGGATATTCGTCAGCTGGCACGTTCGGTAGTGCATAGTCGTCATCTTTGCACGCGGCGTGTTGCTTCATTGCCGCCGCCTTCGTGTGCGGATGCATTGCTTGACTCGTCGTCATCGTGGCTGCCATCCGGCCAGTTGGCGCATTTAGTAGTGCTCATCATCGTCATCTTCGCATGCATGTGGCGCATTGCCTGACTTGTTGCTGTCATCATCATCATCATCGTGGCTGCCATCGCGCCAACTGTTTGGTAGTGCATCTCATCTTCACCTGCACATGCACATGTGGGCGCATTGCCGTCGTTGTCATGGTTGCCGTTGCACCAGTTGATGCATTTGGTAGCACATCATGGTCATCTTTGCATGCGCGCACATTGCCACATTGGTCGGTGTGTTGTTGTCAATGCATGCGCCGTCAGCATTGCAATGTGCATGCGTGCTTGCAGTGTGCGCATTGCAAGATGGGGCGGGCGAGGATGGGTCTGGGATAAGGGCATGCGTGCATGCAGCATGCGCGTTGTGAGGTGAGGGTGGGAGAGGTTGGGTCCGAGGTGAGTGAATGCAGTGCCTGCATTGCGAGATGACGGTTCCGGGTGAGTGCGTGTGTGCATTGCAAGATGAGAGCAGGTGAGGACGCACATGTGTGCATGCATAAAGCATGCCAAGGGAAGGCAAGGATGGGTCCAGGGTAAGCACATGCAGCATGCGCATTGCGAGACGGGATGGACAAGGACAGTTCCAGGGTGAGTGTATGTGTTGCAAGACGAGGTAGGCCCATGATGTGTGCGCATGCGGTGAGATGAGGATGGAGGTGGTGGGTGTGTGTGTGTGTGCATGCAGCATGCATGTTGCAGGGCAGGGTGAGTTGCGAGCTGACATGGAAGCTGGGAAGGCTGTGCAGGCCACGGCTTTGATGGCTCTACGGCTCGGCTTCGGCTTTACTAAACCTGAGGCCAAGCCCCGGGCTGCCTCAGGCCCCTATGATGGCCTGGCTTGGGCCCGGCCCTAAGGGCTTGGCTTGAGTGGCTTGGCAGCTTGCAGGCCGGGCCGGCAGATCACTAATCCAGATGGAGAGCAACAGTTGCGGAAGAGGCAGGCAGCTTGAGTGTAACCGGGGGAGCGGTAGTGGCAGAATGGGCATGTATAGTGGGGGCAATGGACCCAAATATACCTGAGTCTGTGGCAGATGAAACATGAGTCTCGGTAGCAATGATGGTCACTGGAGCGAGGTAAGTCTTCCTGCAAGATATGCCGCTAAACTGTAGCCTCCTGGATGCAGTCAAAGCATGCTTGGAGAGTGTCAATGGCCAAAGCTTCCATGGAGTCGAGAGGAAAGGACAAAGTGCTAGGGGTTTCATTGGCTGCAGGGACAGAATCATGGATGATCTCAGAGGGTGTTGGGGAGGGGGAGTGAATGGCATAACTGGAGATGGCGATGCTGGTGGGGATGGAGACTGCAGCAGTTTCCCAAAGATACCTGTTGATATCCTGGACAAATTCTAAGTAGCCCAGCTGATGGGCTAGGTCATAGATGTGCTCAAGGGCTTGGGAGTGGATAGTTCAAATAGAAGCTCTGACAAGGGCAATACCACAATGATTATTGTCAATGAGGGATTAGAAAAGGTGGGGGAGTCACTCCAGCCAGAGGTAGATCATGAAGAGGATGAAGAATAGCGAGGAGAGGTCTGTGAAAGCTGAAATCCCCAAGAACATGTGGGGATCAGTTAGGTACTCGTAGAGCACACTGTGCTCATTATCGATGGGGTCCGAGGACTGAAGGGTGTAGGTATGCAGGGGGATATCGACAGAGATTACTGGGGTTGGGGCATCAGCAGGCAGCTTGAGGACAGGGACAGTATATATAACACCAGGGCTAGGAGGTGCACTGTCTGTTGCTAATACCACAGCATCCTCATGATGAGGAGCATGGGCCAGTGATGGAGAAGGGGTATGTGGCAGCAAAGCAAGATGGTCCTCCATAGGAGGTACTGAAACAGACAGAGAAGAGGGAGACAAGAGAGATGTGGTAGAGACATTGGACATGTTAAATGAAAAGCAGAGAGGTGAGGAGGTGAAGATGGTGATGGTCATTGTAGGAGAAGGAAGCTATTGCTTTGAGGGAGAGAAGGTCTTCGGGTGGAGGTTCTTATACTCCTGGAGGGCAGACTTTGCATTTTTCAAGTTCCATTCTGGAACCCAAGAGTCTTCCTCGGCGGTGTATCCCTTCTATCAAATCAGGAACATGTGGGAGCAGGGTGTTCCTCTGTGGCATAGGACTTTCTCGATTTCATATTCCTCTTCACCTTCTATTAGCTCCGGGGGTGGATCCGGGAAGTTTGGGCCATGGATGCTGTTTTCATGATAGAGCGATAAGAGGGAAGTGTAGAACATGGGGTGGATCTTCCATGTCACTGGGGGTCGGAGTCTATATGTTAAGGGAGATAAGATGTCTGTGATAACGAAGAGTCCTTCTCTCTTGGGTGCAAATTTTGGGTTCACGATATGGTGGTTAAGGTTCTTTGCCTCTAACCACACCTTGTCTCCCTTGGTGAACAGGGTAAATGAGTGGTGTGTTTGGGATGCCATCACCTGGCATGCGAGTTTGTAGGCGGTAAGTGCTTCATTCCTGGCTGTGGATAGGGTCCTGAGGCATTCTTCTAGGGCTGGGAGCAGTGTTTCTGTGAGGACCATGAGAAGAGCACGAGGTTCAAAGCCATACATGAGGTAGAATGGGGATTTTCCTGTGATGGAGTGAGAGTGGTGGTTGTGTGTGAACTCTGCATAGGTGATATAATTGGCCCATGCAGTTGAGTTGTTGCCACAGAAGATTTGAAGGTACATTTCAACTTCTTGGTTGACATGTTCAGTTTCACCATTAGATTGGGGGTGGTAGGCAGTGGACAAAGAAAGGTCATAATTTAAGAGCTTTCTAAGCTCCCAAGCGAAGGTTGATGTGAACTTTGGGCCTCTGTCAGAGATAATTTTGTTATAGAGGCCCCAGTGTCAGTAGACTTTGTGGAAAAAGAGGGTTGCTACACCCTTGGCAGTGATATGTTTCTTTATAGGGCAGAGAATCACCCCCTTAGTAAGCCTGTGGTCGACCATGACCAATAGGCTGTCGAAACCATGAGACAAGGGCAAGTCAGTGATAAGGTCACATGAGACTTGTTGAAATGGTCAGGAAGTGAGGGACTTAATAGGGGAGAGCGGAGGGATAGTGGGGTGGGTATTCGCCTTGTTTTGCTGGCAGAGGACACAACCCTTGACATAGCGATGGACTTGAGTAGCAAGGCCAGGCCACCAAAAGTCATGGGCAATGAGTTGGTGGGTCTTCAGATAGCCAGAATGTCTGGCTGAGGGGTGATCATGAGCTCGTTTGACAATTGTGAGGTGGTCAGGTTCTGGGACATAGATGCAGTCATGGTAGCAAAGGAGATTCTCCTTGAACTGCCAATCAGAGAGGTGGTTGTGTAGGTTGGGGGCCGTGACAGGTCCCTCAAGGTCTGCGCAGAGATGGGTGACAAGTTCGTCATTGGTGGAGTTTTTCTGGATGGTGGTTGCGAGGACGGAGTTGATGACATGGACAAAAAGGGTCTCAGGAAGGAGGGTAACAGCCTGGTTATCCGATTCAGATGAGAGGCAGTCAGGCCAGTGGGAGAGGGCATTGGGGCCAGAGAGTAGGGAGCCAGGGACATGGGTCATCTTGAGATCGAAGTCTGCCAAATCGAGAAGCCAGCAGGCTTGATGGCAGTTGAGGTTTTGGGGTTGATGGAAGTATGTCAGGTTCTTATGGTCAGTGAAGACCTGTATAGGGGATTGAGAGCCATGAAGATAGTGGCACCAAGACTTGAGGGTGTAGATGATTGCAAGGAATTCGTGGTCAAAGATATCATAGTTTCATTCTGCTGGAGAGAATGATTGAGAGAGGTAGGAACAGGGATGCCAATCCCTGTTTGAGTCGGTTTGTAGGAGAATGGCACCAGTGGCATCTCGTGATGTGTCGGTTGCTATGGCAAAGGGTCTAGCGAGGTCCAGAAGATGAAGGATAGGTCAGAAGAGGAAGAGCTTCTTAAGTTCATTGAAGGAGGATTGGCACTGGGGAATTCAGAGCCATACAGCAGTTTTCTTTGTGAGGTTGATGAGTGGGCAGGTGACATCTGAGTACGAGGGGATGAATCACTGGTAGAAGTTGGCGAATCTGAGGAACAAGCACATATCTTTGACTTTCCTTGGGATAGGCCAGAAGGCGATACCATCGAGTTTGATGGGATCCATAGCAAGCTCGCCAGGTTTAACTATCATCCCCAGATACTCTACCTCTGGGGTAGTGAATTTGCATTTGCTGAGATGTAGATGGAGATTGAGCTCCATCATGTGTTGAAGGATGTGGCAGGTTCGCTCTGTGTGGGATTCATTGTCAGGTGAGAAGATAAGCAAATCATCCATGTAGATGACGAGCCATCCTTTGGCAATCATATCTTGAAACAAGTCATTCATGAAGCATTGAAAGGTCAAAGGGGAGTTGTTCATGCCGAAGAACATGACCATGGGTTTGAAGAGACCTTTATAGGTGATGAAGGCACCTTTCCATTGATGGCCATCTTTGATGTGTACATTGTTATACCCCCATCGAACATTGAACTTGGTGAAGACATTGGCTCCTTTGAGCTTGTTGATGATATCGGAGATGAGGAGCAAGGGGTAGGCATCATGGATGGTGTGCTCATTCAGGTATTGGTAGTCCTGACATGGACATAGTTTACCATCCTTCTTCTTGACAAAGAAAAAGGGGGAGGCTTGTGGAGATTTAGAGGGGCAAATTTTCGCAGAGCAGAGATTTTTGTTGAGGAAGGCCTCGGTTGCCTTTTGTTCTTCTGGGGACAGCGGATAAATTTTCCCAATTTTTGGGACAAAGGATTCGTCGAGGTTTATCTCATGATCATATGGGCATAATGGGGGAGAGGGATTTACAGTCTTTTTCTTCAAAGACTTGGGTGAAGTTCCCACCTTTTCTGCGAGCTTGGTAGCTTCGGAGTAGTGGGTGATAGTGGCAGAGGGTAGAATATATGGTCCTCCTCGCTGTTTCTCAGACTGGATGTCCAAGTACACATGCAGGTGTTTATGGGTTTCAGGAGTTGTATTGACACACCAAATCAAAGTTTCCCTGAATCCTCGTAGAGGTGGGGCGCGGTAGTGGGAATCGTGCCACTTTTGGTCAGTGACATAGGCATGGTATAGGTCTGCAGATTGATTGAGGACCTCAGGAATGAAGATGGTCTGCTTTTCCCAGTCAATTGTGGGATTTGCGAGGTAAAGCCAGGGGAGGCCAAGGATAACATTTTCCTTGCCACAGTTCATGAGGTAGAAGAGGACTTTTTGGGTTACCCCTTTTCCGATGGAGATGTAGAGTTTGGTGGAGAATAGAATGTCTCCATTGGAGTTCGCTGATTGGTCCACGTTGCAGACACAGATCAGTTGTTCAAGGCAGGTGCAAGGGAGTTGGTGTTTTCAGGCAAAAGCCCAGTTAAGGCAAGAGATTTCTGCTCCAGAATCAATGAGAGCAGGGGAGTCAACGACTTTCATGGTGTGTGAGGGTACCACGAGCTGAATGGGGATATGCATAGCTCTATTTGATGTGGATACTAGTATAGGCACACAAAAAACAAGTCATTGGAGAGGTACTTGCATTGAAGGAGTCCTCCCTTTCAAAAATCCTTTACCCCTACTGCCTCTACATGGACTTCTTCATCGTCATCCTTGTCTATGAGGCCCAGTATCTCTTCTTCTGTTTTGGTGACCTTTCGGTCAGCTTTGGGGCGAGGGGGAAGGTCTTTGAAAGTAGGGCACTTGTTTGAAAAGTGACCCGATTTTCTGCAGTAGAGACAGAGTTCTTGTTTGAAGCAGCATTCTCGCTCTTCAGGGGTAAGTCTTGAAATGCAGATAGCATCCACATCCATGGCATTGGGGTCTTTGTCATAAGGGGTCTGAGTGGGGCGAGGGACGAAGGTAGGGGTCGAGGAGTGCTTGTGCTGGTGAGCAACAAGCTTAGCACATTTGTGCTGATCATCAAGATGAGAGGCATTTTTGATCCAATCATCAATGGTGGTAGGGACGGTGTCCATAAGGTACACCTTTTCAAAGAGTGAAGGAGGAATGCCTGTCGAGAAGTAGTGGCAGATGGTGGCTGCCTCATTCAGTTCTGCCAGGCTGACCTGGTTGCAAAACTCTGAGATGTACTGGCTAAGTGATGGTTGGAAAGTCCCATCACATCGCTCATTGACATGATAGGTGGCTAGCCAGGTCAGGGCATTAGCGGCAGTGTTAGGACTCTCAAAGTGGGCCTTGAATTTTTTAATAAACTCATCCCAGGACCCTAGGGTCATATTGGTTCCTCGCATGCTTTCCTCTGTGAAGGTATCAGCCCAGGTAAGGGCACTTCCATTGCTCATAAACAATAGGGCAAATCCTATCTTTTTCTCATCAGTGGAGTAGATGTTGACATTTACAGTGAGGTACCATTGTACTGAGCGAAGCCAGGGCATGGCATCGCATTGCTTGCCTGAGAAGGCCTTGGGTTGAGTGAGATGGAGTTCGGTGGGTTTCGAAGACATTGAGGGTGCGGGGTTTGAGCTAGGTGGTGAGCGGGGCATAGTAGTTTCGAAGCTAGGACTAGTGTTAGAGTCGAGCTCCTCACTATCACTCGAAGAGAATGAAAGCTTTAGAATATCGAAACTAAGGGATATGATACAGGGAATCAACTACTTATATACTATTGAACATGCGTTTTACACACGTAACTACATCATAGGCTAAATCGTGACATATGAAAATGTGAAAATTAAAAAGTCCTAACATTATCCCCTTTTCAAGGCCAGGTTGTCCTCGACTGGTGGGATATCAAACATAGAATCCGGGTATTTATTGAAATGTTTTCAGTATTCAAGGAAGTTGGGTTGTTCGAATAAGGAGATGCAGAGTTTCATGGTAGATTGGGGATGCGGAGCTGTCAGATGTCAGCGGTGTAAAGATCCTTAAATGGCTGGGAGGAACTAGGAGACTAAGTTCTCTAGTCCTGGCCGTCAGGAGAGAGTGTGGGCGTGATGTGTTCGCCCCACAGAGATTCTGGGCAGAGGCGTCCAGAAACGGTGCGCCCGAGATGACTACAGATGGTCCCGATGTCCGACTGAGGTGACGCGGCTAAAGCCGAGGCTTTAGACGGGGCAGCCGAGACGTGCGCCCGAGGTTGAGAGAGGAGCGGCCGGGACGTGCGGCTGAGCTTGACTGGTTAGCGATAAGGGGAAAGCGAAACCAAGCATTCCCGAGGTGGACAAAGAAGGGCAGTGGTGGAGAAGACGGGCGGCGGTGAAAATAGCGGATGTTGGCAGTAGCGGTGGTGGTGGTGGTAGATAAAATGGTCGGTAGTCATTCAAAACGGTCGGTGATGAATGTGAGCTAAAGGAAGCTCCCCTTCTAATTCTGAAGGACAAATCTTTATAGTCCCGGGCATTCTCGAGACTGCGAGACGTAGCGCGCATATTAAGGAACTATGTAGAGTGACATGCGACAAGAATTATTACATAATGGCCGAGTGGCGACCGCGATACGTAGTAATTTGGAATAAAATAAAAAAGGAATTTGGAATAAAAAGGGGCATTACGAGGGGGCCAATGGAACGGGGACGTGATGTACGGAAATGGACCGACCACTATAGCGAGGTGCCGAGGGTTCGGCCGTGCACTCTGTGAGCTCGGCATCATGCGAAAATGTTTGGAGAGCGACAAGGAAGGAAGGCTGAGTTTGCAGAGCGATAGCAGGCTCCTGGAAAGTGTGAAAAACACCCGGTGTAACCGTAGAGGCGTACCGCGCTCTACAGCGGTGAAAGTCTTTGATGGCATCAGAGGCATTTTTTAACTCTTTTTCCTTTAACCATGTTCGTTCCTCTCGTGGAAAGCCCTTCCAATGTACCAGATACTCTATTCCTCCTCTTCTTTCTCGCGAATCTAGGACTTCTCCCACTTCTTGTTCTGGGACTCCTGATACGATATCCAGTGGAGGAGGGGGAGGATGTTTTTGTGAGGGAAATTCGCCGACATGGTAAGGACGTATTAGACTTTCATGAAACACTGGGTGAATGGTTTTCCAGCTCTTGTCCAATTTAATCTGGTATGATGCAGATCCGACTTTTTCAAGGACTTTGAAAGGTCCGTATCGTTTGTCATCCAATTTCTTAGCCGGTCGATCTGATCGAATGTTTGTTCCCTCGAGTAGGATAAGGTCACTGGGTTGGCAATTAGGACGTTCCTTAGCTGTTCTGTCATAGAATTTTTTCATATCATCTTTAGCTCTTTGAAGCACCTGTGTAGCTATGTCCTGTGTAACTTTTAATCCTTCAACAAACTCTTTTGCCGCTGGTACTTTGGTTTGTTTTCATAAGTCAGGGAATACCATCAGTATATGTCCATTATTTAGAAGGAATGGCGCATATCCAGTGAAGGACGACTGCGTTTGATTGTGTGCAAATTCCACCATCAGTATCCATTCTGCCCAATCACTTTGTCTGTGATTTGTGTAGAGCCGTAAGTATTGTTCAACCTTGGCATTCATCCTTTCAGTTTGGCCATTGGTTTGCTGATGATAAGCGGTAGACGGATTAGCTTGAATATGCAGCATTTGATATAGTTCCTTCATGAACTCGGACACGAACTGAGGTCCTCGGTCTGATATCACCTTCTTGGGTGCGCCGTGTAGGGGAAAGATGGCATCTCTGAATATTTTTGCCACTCCTAGGGTTGTGATGTTTGTTGTCACGGCAAAGAGGCAGATCATTTTCATGAACCTGTCAACTACTGTTAAGATGGCATCTTTTCCTTGACTTTCAGGGAGAGGGCCGATGAGGTCGATGGAGATGATTTCCCATGGGTAGGAGGGGATTTCATTTGGATGAAGAGGGGTGTTCTTGTTTTCTCTTTTTGTTTTTGTTTTTTGACATTTATCGCATCCTTTTACATATCTTTCTATGTCTTTATGTATATCTGGCCAATAGTATGTTTGCATAATGAGGTTTTTTGTTCTTTTTATTCTGGGGTGACCGGCTATAGGATGATCATGGTTTCTAATAATTACTTCTTCTCTAAGGTTTGACACAGGTGGTATATATACAAGGTGTTTCCAGTAAATTACATTATTCTTTTTGTTCCATTTTCCATTTTCTGTCAGTTCTTTCAACACCTTTTCCTCGCATTATTCTTAACCCTGTTCTATTTGTCGAGCAAGATCAGAAAATTTCATAAACACTTGAGTGATTTTGTTGGGTGTAAGGACGGTAACTTGGGAATTTAATGGCTCTATCCCCTTTTCAAAGTCTGGCCTCCAGGACAGAGGGTCAGCAGGGTTGGTTTTTCCAGGACAATGTGCGATTGTGAAATTATATTCCTGGAGAGTTTGATACCAATGTGCTTGATGGCAAGACAAATCTTGGGGACATTTGTAAAACTCCAAGTTCTTGTGGTCGGTGAGGATAGTAAAGGGTTCTTTCGCATCGAGGAGATATTGACGCCATTCTTTAAGGGTGAAGATAATTGTGAGAAGTTCCAAATCTGCCGCATGATAGTTACGTTCTGCATCAGATAGGGACTTCGAGATGTAGGCTATGGGATGCCAGCGATCATCTTGTTTTTGGCTGAGAATGGCACCGATACCAATGCCTAAACCATCGGTTTCAACATGGAAGGGAGAGTTGTTGATGGGGAGGCGCAGTGCGGGTGCAGAGGAGATGGCTGTTTTGAGCGCAAGGAAGCTTTGGTCGGCTTCTGTTGACCAGAGGAATTCTCGCTTTTCGGATGTAAGGGCATTCAGGGGTAAGGTGATTTTAGCAAAGTCTTTGATGAATCGCCGGTAGAAGTTTAGGAATCCGAGGAAGCCTCTGAGTTGTTTGCGCGTTGTAGGGGTAGGCCATTCTAAAACACCTTTAACCTTGCCAGGGTCCATATGGACTGAATCATGGGATATAATCACACCCAAGTATTCTGTTTCAAGGGTCTCAAACTCGCATTTGACATGTTTCAGGTATAATTTGTTATCTCATAGAATCTGTAGTACTTTGCAGACTATTTGTCTATGTTCTTCTAGGGTAGTAGTAAAGATCATTATGTCGTCCATGTATACGACAACTTTCCCTCTGAAGATTAAGTCTCAGAAGATGTGGTTCATCATTGTTTGAAATATTGCTGGTGAGTTGGTAAGACCAAAGAACATTACGAGGGGTTCAAACAACCCAAGATTTGTGTGGAAGGCCACCTTCCATTCATCTCCTTCTTTCATTCGGATGTTGTTATATCCCCAGCAAATGTCCAGTTTTGTAAAGTATTTCGCCGACTTCAACTTATCCACCAATTCTTGTATGAGAGGGAGGGGATAGCAGTTTTTGACGGTGATGTCATTTAGTCGGCGGTAGTCCTGGACAGGTCTGAGTTTTCCATCCTTCTTTTTTATGAAGAAGAAAGCAGATGTGAAAGGGGACTTGGAGGGGCAGATATGTCCACTCTTTAGATTCTCATCAATGAAATTCTCCAGTTCAATTTGTTCGTCCAGTGTGAGATTGTATGTTTTGCAATCTATTTTATGCGTTCCTTCAATTAGATCAATGGCATGGTCCCAAGGTCGATGTGGTGGTAGTTCGTCAAAGTTTTCTTTTGCGAACACATCCTTGTAATCATGGTAGCACTCAGGCATGACTTCTTCGAAGGTTGCATTAGCTTTAGCTTTGCCTTGTGCGATTGCAATATCGGTGGCAACGTTTCTCACACAGAATACTAAATCTTTCTCTGGTTCATCATCATCGTCAGTATCCATTAATCCTGGACAATGGTCGTCTTCACACCAGAAAGAAATACTTTGTGTCTGCCAGTCAATGTCTGGATTGTGCAATTGGAGCCAATCGTATCCTAGGTAAATGTTGTTGGTCCCTAGATTTGTAACTGCTAATATGATTTGCTCGTTATGGTCCCCTATGTTCAGCTGAACTCTGGTAAACTCTGTGATTTGTCCACTGGAGTTCGGGGTTCCATCTGCATTATAGACTGGTATTGGTCTTGGTAATGGGTGTGTCTCTATTCCGTGTGTTCCACAATACTGTTTTTGATGCCATTTCTGGCAATGGAAATGAGGAGGCATCCCTGCCTCATGTAGTTGTAGCCGGCTTCTTGGCACAGCTGTGACATCTCGATGAAGTATTCTTTGATGCTTTGGTTGGCTCTCTGTTTAAGCGAGAGGAGCTTCGCTTCTGCTGATCGTCTGACATCTGATGGCATGAAATTTTTGATGAGGTTGTCACAGAACTCATCATATAACATTTGGTTTAACTTGTGGCCCTGTGCCAGGATGAAATGCTGGGTGAACTTGCCTGCTGCGCCACCTTTTATATAGGATAGCATGATCATTATCTTCTGCCTTTCTGAAGGCTCTCTCATGTAGCCAGCCAGATAGATTAGAACGGTTCTATGCCACTCAACATAGTGTGATTTGTCACCATCAAAATCACTAGGCTTGTTGGCGATGGACTTGCCGATATCTCTATCGACAACTGGAGGGGGCAGTGCAACACGAGGAAGCACCGGGGCAGAGGGTTGTCCTAGCACATAAGGTGCTGTGTGGACTGGTTCATGGGTCAGAAGCATGGACCCTAGCAGAGATGAAGGGCCTGGTGGTAAGCGGACCCTAAAAGACGAGGCAAGTGGGTTGGCACAAGGAGGTCGTGCAGTGGAAGAGGGTGTGGGTTTCCATGAGGAACCCAGAATTGGTGTGGATGGCACCGTGGGTGGCAGAGGAGTTTCCGTCACCAAGATTGGAGGGGGACCAGCCGTTGCAGGGTTATCAGAGTAGGAGATTGTCCACACTATCGTCATAGCATGGAACTCATCCATTATAGTAGCAATATGGGTTGGTTGAGGAGGAGGTGTATTTTGAGACCGAATAGGCCTCTTAGATTCAATGCGAGAGATGGAAGACATGATGAGGAGAGGAGGTTGCCAAGAGTGGGAGTTAATTGGGTAGAATTCGATTCGAAGAGAATACTTAGGTGCCTCACGAGGACACCGTTTACGCCCATGCTCGGATGGGAGAGTAGAGGTTGGGGGAGACCAGAGATCTGCCTGGCTACGGCTGACAATTTAGCTCACCGAGGCTACAGATCTTATTTAGAGACGAAGAGACTGTGATTCATCTAGATCCCGAAGGAAATCCCGCTGTGCTGCAATATGCGGGTGTAGCAACTATATTTTGTACCAGAATATAATAACTGGTGAGGCAAGCCTTGGACTACACTCTTTGGGAACACCTAACGAGGATTGCATATGTGCCCCAAACGTTTCTCACAGTTACGTGTATGGTTCACAGGAATAACCTGATCTGTCCCTTATTGCTGGGAGCCGTGAGATCTTTTCCATCCGATGAGTCAGATGCTGGTGAGCGGAAGTCACGTCAACCAGGGAAAGAGGGATAATATGAATGTGCTCTTGATTGGATGTACCCCGGATGGTGCAGAGCCTCCACTAGTGGGATTTGGGCTTTTGAGACCCGCGCGCTCACCAAAGACTGCTAAAAGAAAGAAAAGGTAAGTGGACATGTGTGTGTTCGAAGGAAACAGTGACGGGCAAAGATGTGACATAAGCAATGGTTGTGATAAGGTGGGAGGGGTGTCGGGGATCGAAGAGATCGGCAACGAGAGGTAGTTTCGATATTTTGTTAGAGTCAAGCTCCTCACTATCACTCGAAGAGAATGAAAGCTTTAGAATATCGAAACTAAGGGATATGATACAGGGAATTGACTACTTATATACTATTGAACATGCATTTTACATGCATAACTACATCATAGGCTAAATCGTGATGTGTGAAAATGTGAAAATTAAAAAGTCCTAACAACTAGGGGGTGTAGTGGACCTCCAAGAAGAAGAGGTTGCGATGGGTGGTGGTGGTGGGTGAGGGTGCCACTTCAAAGGTGATGGAGGGGCTGAAATGGCTGTGATCTACAATAATGGTAGTCACGTTCGAAGAGCTTGAGCCTTTTGTTATGACAGGCATGGGTAGCGTCAGTTGTAGACTCGATGCACAACCTAAAGCTGCGAGGTGAAGATGAGGGGCATAGGTCCTGAGTGCAATGCACAGAGACTGGTCACTACTCCGCCTTGGCGAGTATATAGCAATGTCAAAGATGAAGGTAGATTATCCTCAAGCGAAGATGCTGTGAGGCCAAGTGGTTTCGAAAGGAGAACAGAGAGGAGTGAGAGGGTCAAAGACACAATAGATTGCTATCTCGAGTAGGCTCAAGCTAAGGTTATACTGCTTGTACTATGCCCTATTTATATGAAAGAGTCCTGCACACAGACTAAAGAGGAATCCAAAAGGTTAACTGGAGATAAAGGAAAATGAGTCATACACAGTGTGAAATGAGTCAGAAGGCTATGCATGATAGAACTACATGGAACATGATGGAACATATGAGTCACAGATAAGCGATAGGGAAATTAGGTTAGGTTAAATGGCCCATGACCTACTTGGCCACTTTGGTAGCCACAAAATGTATACCACCCTCTGTGATGTCTATTACTGGCCTTTTCTCCATCATAACCTTCTCAACTCCTACATCCATGGCTGCACCACCTGCATACACAACAAATTAGCTACCATAGCTTCTGCTGGTCCTCTCTACCCCCTCCCTGTCCCTGACCAATGCAGGGACTCCATTGCCATTGATTTTATTGGTCTTCTGCCTGCAGACCAAGGCTTCAATACCATCATCACCTTTACAGACTGCCTGAATGCTGACCTGCACTTGGTTCCCTGCAAGGACTCCCTCTCAGCACATAATCTCACTAGCCTCTTCTTCAACCACTGGTGTTGTGAAAATGGCTTGCCATATGAGATGATCTCCAACTGTGACAAACTTTTCATTTCCAAATTCTGGCATGCCCTTTACCAGCTCATAGGCATCAACCTCAAGTTGTCATCTTTCTACCACCCATAGACCAATGGTGCCAGCAAATGGACTAACAAAACTGTTATTCAACTCATCTGCAATCATGTAGACCATTACCAGAAAAGGTGGGCCAAAGCTTTTCCAAAAGTGTATTTTGAAATCATGAATAACACTAATGCTTCCACAAGTTTTTCCCCTTTTCAACTCCATTTGAGCCACTCCTCTTGGATCCTCCCCCTCATTGATCCCACATCTGCTTTTGCTAATCCCCCCTCCCTTGACACCCACTCCCTCCTCTTCACACTCCAACAAAACATGTGGAAAGCCCAAGATCACCTCCTTAATGCCAAGATCTCCCAAGCTACTGCTGCTAACTGCCACTGCTCCTCTAAACCAACCTTTCACCCTAATATCCTCATCCTTCTTGCTATCAAGAACTGCCACTGTGACTACATGCAAAAATGTAATGGCTGTGTCACCAAATTTATGCCTGCTACAATGGCCCTTACTGTGTCATTGAAGCTTACCTGGCTATATCCACTTCTATCCTTGATTTGCCATATACCACTAATTTCTTTCCCACTGATGATGTGCCAGGTCAAGGCTTGAGCCCTAAGCCCAGCCTAACCTGGCCCTTACAGTCCTATGCCTCCCACTAGGGCTCTATTAGGCTCAGGGCTTGGGCTTCTGACTTAGTAGGCTGCTGGCCTTAGGTCTGAGCCCCCTAAACTAATTTCATTTACCTTAATGCCACTGTGATGCACTGCTACTGCCATGGAAAATGAATAGTCCCACTGCATGTTGAATGCCCTGTCTACCCCACATGAGGACACTTCACCTCCATCATTGCCTATGCACAAGCACAAGAATGATGGTAGTAGTTTAGGTGATGAAGATGATAACGACAGCAAGAGTCCATCAATTCTCAACAAAGGTATCTTAAGTATTAGCAGAGGATGGATTGGTGATGTCATTGTGATGTTGCTGGGCCAACACTTATTCCACATATTTAGATTCTTTTGCCTATCTTGCTTTTCTTGCTACTCTCACTGTGTATTTCATGTATTTTGTGTTTCTTTATTAATCCTCAAAAAACCACATGGCATTTCGAACTCAGATGTTGTCCATTCAGTAGTAGTTTTGATTAGTAATTAGATTCATTGTGTAATGTGTACAGTAAGTGTGGTAAAGCTACAGTATAGTAAAAGTGTAGCAGAGACAAAAATCTTGAATATTGGAAAAAAACCCAAACCCTATCGCCATGCCAAGCTTGATGGCATGCCACACTACAGGAGTTTAATTATGTTCTGATCTATAAACCAGGATCTACCAATGCTAGAGCAGACACTTTGTCAAGGAGACCAGATCATGGTGATGCAGTGCAGAACCTAAATGAAAATATCACAGTGTTACCACCACAGGTCATCATCAACGATGTGCACTTATAATCACCTTTCCTGGAGAAACTACAGAAAATGTCAAAAAACCTAAAAATACCTTCATCCATAACATGCTGGCTTGATGAACAGCAATCAGTATTTATTAATGACTCCAATCATGTCTTTGTACCTCCCAGTTTGAGGATAGAACTTCTCACTTTATGCCATGACTTGCCCATTGCTGGACATGCAGGACAGCAGTGCACACTCTTCACAATCTCACAACACTTCTTTTGGCCCAAAATAAAGAAGGAGATAAA
>JBBPUL010000270.1:0-26454 GCA_038094675.1 Spongispora temasekensis | reverse complement strand
ATTAAAATTTGTTAAATTCAAATAGAACTATAATATGCTAGGGATACTATGAGATACTATGAGACACTATGAAAACTATGAAATACTAGGAACACTATGAGACACTATGAGAGTACTATGAAAGCTCTGTTAAGATGGACCCTCACTATGAGCACTATGGTACTGTCTAGCACTGTTTAGCACTGTCAAGTTACTTCTGATTTTGCTGATGCAAATCTGTTCCCTTGGCCAATGTAAGACCGAGGACCATTTGAATGAACTCAATGCATCCACGACCAGAACAGAATGACAATTTAAGCCATTCTGTCTCACTCCCATCTCCACACAAAAGAACTAACTGTTCCTTCATGACAGCCATCGCCATCACAAAATGCATCCATAGCTGTAACTGCCTGATGCCTCTTGCATACTGATGTACTTGTAGGAGTCCTTCTCCAAGGTTTGTGCACTTCAACTCCCCAACCATGCACAGCACAGTGAAATTGATATCTCTCTCATCCACTATCTTTACCTTCTGATCCTGCAAGAAAGCTTCAATTGGCAAGAGGACAAAATCAGGGCACATGTCCTCAGAGTCCAGTTTATATGCTAATAGGATCACATGGCCCTTGTCCTTTGGAGTAGCAAACTGATTCCTCTGAGTGGGGATACTGGTTTACTTCAGCTACCAAAGCTCCATATAAGCTGTGCTTTAGTTTGTCCTTCCAGCCATTAAGGAGAAAGGTGAGTCTTGACCTTTGTGATAGGCAAGAAATCTCCTTGAGCTGTACTCTGGCCAGTTCTGCATCCATGATTAAATATGAGAGGATGTGGCAAGATGGTGATTCATATGATGGGTGTATCTCATCCAAGAAATGTTGGAATTGAACAGGCAGTAGTAATACTGAAATAGCTTTATATTTGCATGCTTCTAATGTAGTCTGGTCATTGGAACATCTGTATATCCAATAAGACTTCCATTTGAGTGTTTCAAACCTACTGTTTGAGTATTTTAAAGGCTTTGATTACTGGCACTTGCTTGTAAGTTGCTACCAGTAAGAGTTGAAGCCAACACTGACACCTCAATTGAGTCTGGCTCAATTGCTTTCACAGTGAGTTGTATTCTTGCTGCAGTATGGGCTGATTGTGGTGCCTTGTTACACTTTTGAAGGTGTTTGAGTGGTTTGTTATTGTGGTTCTCAATTTGAGCACCTAGAGAGTTTGATTCTGACCCACAATACTTGCATTGGTAGAACCACTGATTTGACTTGTTTGTCTGCTTTTTGAGTTGATTGAGATACTCAGTGAGGATTTTGGTAGGTGGTCTGCCTGCCCCAGTTCTGGTGCTGGGCTCAGAGCTGTATATGGTTAGACTGTCATTGCAGTGTTATACATATGTATACATATATAAGTGTCAAAAACATATTCATATCACTAAATGCTAGCTGGAATTCTGCCATATTCTACTGTCATATCAAAGCCTCTGAACACTGCTGCCACAATAGCTAAAACCCTGATCCCACAGTTATAGTCATTGCTTTATATTGGGACAATCTACAATTTCTTATCAGAGCCTTATGTTAGTAAAACAACATAGAACATACAGTAAGTAGATGAGCTCTCCAATATTAGGCAACAGAGATTGATACAGAGACTCCAAGTGATGAGCAGGGCATGAGCAATAATCAAAATATTACTGATGAAAGCACAAGAGTCCACTAGACCTTTGAACAGCAGCCACAAAGCCAGGAAAATAGAGTCAATGCAGCCTTCCAGTATTATTGACCAAAAGAGTAAAATTAATAAATGACAGTGATGTATAGTTGATCAGCAAGCACATTATAAGCAGTGACACTGGAGGGAAGACCTAATAATGGCAAGTAAAAGTCAGCAAAGAAGTCAGCACCTTAACTGATGCTGGAAGTCACAGCAGGGACATTGCTGTCTTGAGAGATAGCCAGTGGATTGTTAGTGGGACAAGTTACTGACAAATGGCCATGTGGAATGTGACAACAAATAAAAAAGTGCTCGAATGCAAATATGATGAGGTGTATGTGGTGGTTATCTTGGCAGATTCAAAGAGAATTGCAAGCAGACCAGATGACAAAAACTGCTTGCATTTAGTCTGTGTCAACTGGTGAGCAACTGCACAAATTACAACATGACTATAATTTGGCTGCAGTCAAATTCTCACCCAAATAGATGGCTGCTCACCACTGCCACTTATGTATGAATACAAGTCTATCCATATTTATGACAGTCTCTTGTTGACTTTTAGATTCAAGTTGGCTGACTTCACAACTGAACTCTTGTGTGGGCCAGCAACAGCAACAAGCTCTTTTTGTTGTTTCATCACAGTGATATCTTTGTTTAAGGTGATTTCTGGAAATTGGTGGTGGTGCTTGCCACAAATTCAATGGACCATATGGCTGTTGCTCACAAGATGTCTTTGGGCAGTGCACCACATAGCACCAAATGACCTTGAAAACATCATATTGGTGCCCCTTGTGATGCTGGTACTTGCCTGGTTCTTGCACTTTATGAATAAGAAATAAACAATCTCACTAACTCTCTGCACTTGGCCTCTGTTCATAAGTGTGTTTTTATTTTATTGAGACTCTGGAGGTGCACCACATTGATGGTCATGACCAAATTAGAGTCTGAGACACATGAGTTGGGCCAAGTTGTGATCTTATTCTTACACATTGTTGTTCATCGAATCTGAGTCCAAGTATGTGTTGTTTCAAATGCTCTCTATCAGGCAAGAGCCACATCATATACACAACTCTACTATTAGGTGCCACAGTATCTAAAATTGAAAATATGTTGGTGAGTGAGAAATTCTTTATTCCCTTGGTGGTAATCAAATGTCTATCACATAAAAGTGCAGACAAACCTGAGTCATCTCACTATGCTAATGGCAACCTCTCAGCTTACAGAGTATTAAAGAAGAAGGTTGTGATATGAGTCTGAATAATATGATGTGCTTTGTATTCTTCATTTGCAATTGAAATAACCTCTGCTCATAATGCCTCACAAGTAACATTATCTGTCTGTCCAAGTCATTTAACCTTCATTCCTTCATCCACCTGGACCATGAAAGGAGAGTGAATGAACAACATAATATATGCTAATATAGTAGTAATTTTAAATACAGTCATTTACTACCACTTTAAACAAATATTTATAACACATGAAATTCTAAGATGATATATGGTTTGTACAGAAAATTATAGTAAAGCTAAATTTGGAATAAACTACAAACTATATCTGAATACTCTAGAAAGTATTGAGATAGACTTTGAAGTGTAATACCAAGGGAACTAGTTGTTCTAGAATAATACTAGATAAGCATGCTTAAAAAGCAGTTATTAGTAACTATCAACATCACTTATATGTATAATACATATACATACCATAATTGGAAATGCTATGCTGTGAGGTGGGCACTGAACATATCACATTTCATCACACATTTACCAAAACAACTTGAAATGTTTGGCCAAGCAAAATCCAATGTTAAAAAGAAAAGAATGCTTGCTTTAGATAGAGAAGAAGCCTTGTGTTATGCCACCAAGCTCCATACATCAGCAAAGCAACCTTTTGCATTTTGGCAGAGGGTGGTAGTGCTCCACAGAGAGGTAACCAAAACTACAAACACTATAGAGCCTATACATAAGGGTTGTTTTGCTGATGTATTGAAGGCCAGAAGAAGCCAGAGAAAGAACAGCAAAGTCTGCATGTTTTGTGTCACAAAGCTGAAGCTGAGATAAAAAGGCAACAAAAAATATTCATATCAATCATATAACTCTCAAGAATTGCCTTCAGAGGAAGAAGCTATCAGCAAGCAAATGAAGAAACCTATGGCTGGCTTACTCCTGAGGAGGATAAAACCATAGCATACTGCATTGAGCTTGCAGCATGCATGTTTCCACTTACCCATGAAGCTCTAAAGTTTTATATTGATAGTGTTTTATGAGCTTGCATGGGACCCACCCTCCCAGAGATAGGAGTTGGATAGAATGTCATCAACATGCTGGGCATTTGGGCACCTACTGGAGTTTGCCATTAGACTTCAATTGTGGCCAGGTAGTGAATGAGCACACTCATAGAGCTTTTTATAACTTGCTGAAAACAACACTGGATACTTATCACATCAAAGCAGACTGTCTTTGGGCTGCAGATGAGAGTGGCATTTAACCTGGTATTAATCAAAAGCAAAGCAAAAGGATATTGGCTCTGATAGAAGTAGAAATGAATTTTATGGTGAGGTAGAGTTAGCTGGAGTGAGACACATATTCTTTATAGTCCTTAGTATTATGTCATTTACATAAGTGTATAGAGTTATGACATAACATCCATCAGAAAGTCTTAAATTGTTATGTTATGTACCAAATGATGAAAGATGACATAAGGGTCAAAAAAGTGTCCCAATAACATGACACTCTAAAGTCATCATATCTCAACACATGGTAACCTGGTCACATGACTTAAGGAGCAATAATGACATAAGGGGTTAGGGCTATTAGGCAGCCTGCAAGTGTTTGTTCCTATTTGTTGTAGTTATTTTACAAAATACTACACTGTTTAAAATGGCTTAACATTGAGACACTTATTTGAGCCACTGTACTTTGACTACTCTGCACCATATATGTGCATATAGCCTCAAACAAGCTGGACTAGCTTGGTGGTGCACTTTAAATAAGTTAATGAAGGAACTAGGATTTAAGCAGCTGAAATCAAATGTCAACCTATTTAATTTTGCAATGGAAAAGACATAGTACTTTTGATTGTCTATGTGAATGATGCCCTCCTCTGTGGACCAAAAAAAAAAAGCTTTAGTAGACAAGCTAAAGGCCACATTCATGAAGAAGTGAGAGTGTTGTGACCTTAGTGAATCACATGAATTTGTGAGGATGTAAATCTGTTGAAAAGGTCAACAACTATACAGTGAGGTGCAAAACTATTGCAATGCCTAACCCCAAACTGGGGTGCACAGCACCCCACAATCACTTGTGGGAATGTCACTTTGCTTTGGTGGGAACAAACAAAGTACATACCCTTGGCTACAACATTGTCTCCAGGATCATGTGATTTGGTTCACACACTCCCAAGATACATCCATTTCAAAACAGCAATACCATTGTAATAGTTTTGCACCCTTCACTCAGCACATTGAAATCAAGTGTTATGTGGTTATGTTTGGTCATGCAAATAAAGATACACATAGTAGGAATATGTCTGACTTCAAAATAGTTCACATACATCTTTGTTTCCAACCACAACCATCATGAGATCCATCTCTTCTGCTCAAAAACACACCATCCTCTCTATGCTTGATGCTGGTCAATCTGCCAACTCCATTGCATCATCTACTGGTCTCCATGTGTCTGCCATATCCAGAATATTCTCTAAAGAGTGTTCTGAGCTTCAGAAGGCTGCTGGAGGTCATCCATCCAAGCTTTCCTCTGCCAATGTCTGCCATACCATTTGTCTCATCTCCTCCGAAAAGGCAGAGAATGCTGTTCAGGTTACTAAGGCACTTACAAATATAGTCAACCAGGCTCTCTCTACTTCCACAGTGCACAGACACTTGAAGAAGACAGGTATAAAAGCTGTGGTCAAGTCAAAATGACCTTTTCTTTCAGTCAAGCATTGCAAGGCTCATTTGGACTTTGCTTATGCTTATAAGGATTGGACTCTGGAGGACTGGAAGAAGGTAGTATGGTCTGATGAGACCAAAATCAATCATCTAGTGTCAGATGGGCACAAGTGGGTGTGGAAAAAGGCAGGGGAAGGGCTCAGTGATAAGGTAGTGGAAGGTACAGTCAAGTTTGGAGGTGGTTCTTTGATAATGTGGGGGTGTATGACTTGGCAGGGAGTTGGCTATGCTACCAAGATTGATGGTAGGATGGATAAAGACCTTTACCTTCAGATTTTGAAGAATGAACTGCTAGATTCTCTGCAGTTTTATGATCTTGATCCTCCTAACATCATCTTTTAGCAGGACAATAACCCCAAGCATACTTGCAAGAAGGTGAAGGATTGGCTTCATGAGCAGTATTTTCACACTATGGTATTGCCTGCACAGTCTCCTGACCTTAACCCCATTGAGCATCTCTGGGGTTACCTCAAAAGAAGACTAGCAGATCATGAATCTTCTTCTAAGGGGATTTATGAATTGTGGGAGAGAGTTTAGGTTGATTGGGAGGGAATACCAGCTGAGGAGTGTCAGAAGTTGATAGAGAGCATGCCTAGAAGGGTTTAGGCATTTATCAAGGCAAAGGGAGGTTATACCAAGTACTAATATATCCAACATACCAGAAGGTGCAAAACTACTGCAATGGTATTGCTGTTTTGAAATGGATGTATCTTGGAAGTGTGTGAACCAAATCACATGATCCTGGAGACAATGTTGTAGCCAAGGGTATGTACTTTGTTTGTTCCCACCAAAGCAAAGTAACATTCCCATGAGTGATTGTGGGGCACTGTGCACCCCGGTTTGGGGTTAGGCATTGTAATAGTTTTGCACCTCACTGTATATTGACCAGTGCACATATCTTGACAAGAAGCATTTCAACATTCAGAACACCCATGTAGCAAATACACCATTGCTAACTGGATACTATCCAGAAACCAATAAATCCCCAGTAAATCCTGTATTACAGATGCATTTTCAGAAGATAATTATATCATTGATGTACTTACATAATGATTGGCACATGCCCTAATATAGCCTATGCTACAACCCAGCTAGCTAGACAAGCAGCAAATCCTTTTCAACCACCATGACAAAGCATTTTATATATGCAGATACCTATGTACTTGATACTAGAAGTTATGCTTTAGTCTACAATGGTGAAGAAGGAAAAGGTGTAAGAGCCTGCACTGACTCAGACTGGAGTCAGGATAAACAAACCAGTCATTCACAGACAGGTTTTTACCTAAAGCTTGTGGAAGGCATTTTCCTTTGGAACTTACACTTATAGAAGACCACTGCTCTATCTTCCACAGAAGCAGAATATATGACATTAAGTGATTGCTCATAGCAGGCTATGTAGATACACCAAATGCTGAATGAACTTGGCTTCAAACTCAGGCCAATTCCCATCTATGGTGATAATCAAAGATCTCTCTTCATTGCAGAGAATTCTGTAACAGAAAAACACTTGAAGCACATACATCTTTGCTATTACTTTGTTTGTGATGCTGTAATGCAAGACAAGATAGTAGAGCTGTTTTATATTGAAGGGACAAAGAATCCCACTGATATGTTTACTAAAAACCTTTCCTTCAATGACAAGTTCAAGGATTGCTGTTCACAACTTGGCCTCAAGTTTTATGACTAGTTCAACATGCTGGTATACTCCTATGCAGATGTCCACCTTGTGCTTACAATACTACCATATACATATTTAACAAGGAAGAGTGTTGAATGATAGACTACCTATATATCATAGTATACCATATTATACCATATTAGGCAATAGTTCACATGCCTGTATTTACTTAAGGCCCTCCAGTTGCACTGGACTTAAACCACTCATCTGCAAATCAAGAAGGTTCTGTCCAGTATCATAGTGTTCATAGTGAGGGTCCAACTAGAGAGTGCTCTCATAGTGCTTTCACAGTATCTCACACATCAGCAAACTAGCCCTTAGATATCCAGAGTGTCATAGTCTGTTCAGTGCTGGCCAGCTCCTCCAGCTCCCCAGCTTTCCCCAGCAAGGTACCTAACTGGCTAGTACTGTCTAGCTTGTTCCAGACTGTCCCAGCACCTCTCAGAACCCCTATTTCTGTTCAGGCTGTCCCAGACCCCTCTAGATCTTCTCAGTATTCTTCAGACACCTCCAGCTTCTTCCAGATATCTTTAGATCACCTTAGATTTATTCAGATTATATGTCAAGATAGTTAATCAAATATATTTATACTCTTATATACATATACAAATAGTCTACCAATATATACAAATACTATATAATATACACTGGATAAAACAAAAGTTAGTAATGGTAATGGGTATAAAGTAGTATGAATAGACTTACCAAGCTTACTTACATATGTCCAGAACAATAGAAGACAGATGGTATACTTTGTGGTTGCTGAGTTTCAATTTTACCATTTATAAGCATGTCTGCTTTTTTCAACTCAGTAATACAACACAAATATTTCCAAGTCATTCTGCTACACTTCTTTATACATTTTGCTACACTTTGTGGCTACACTATTCCAGGCACACTAACCAAGCATAACCAAGCACACTAACCAGGCATTAACCAAGCATAACCAAGCACACTAACCAGGTATTAACCAAGTATCAAGCACACTAACCAAGCACTAACCAAGCATCAAGCATACTAACCAAGCATTAACACACTAACCAAGTGCTAACCAAGCATCAAATACACTAACCAGAAACAGACCCTAACCTGGCAAATGGCAACCAAGCACACTAATCAATACTAACTAGTAGTAACCAAAGAACCAGCCTATAGCTGGGTAGTGTGGGAATTAGATGCTTAGTCATGGCTATAGCAGAGGTAGAGAGGAGTCCTGGATTTTATTTGATCCATGAATCACATGATTCCATGCATATGCGGCTAAGATATGATTGATTCTATTTTACATGTTATTTTTGACCATATTTCATTTAACTCTATTGGTTCAAATAAAGCTTAGATTCCACTGAATGATATGTATCATATGTAAATAGCATTCACATCAGCCACTAATCACACAGATCAACCATGATATAAACAATATCTTCTAATCTAGAGTTGATTCTGGGCTAATAACTCAACCAAATCAAACATTTACATCATGATCATTGGAGAGAACATATTCCCATAATCAAAATCCATGATTATATGATTTATTCTGATTTTTTTGACCACTAATTCTTGAATTTAAGTACAAGTTAGAATGCAAAAAGTATGGTTAAAAGATAAAAATGATTATTAAAGCACTGGTCAGTCTAGGTTAAGAAGAAAAACATTGGTTAGTCAGAATTAGAAATATTGGCAAAGCACTAATTAGTTCAAGTTAGGAATATTTTCAAACATTGATTAGTGTAGGTTAGGAGTACTGGCAAAGTGGTCTAGATTAGAAGGTAAAACATTAGATAAAAAAGTCTGGGTTAGGAATATTGGAAAAGCACTGGTTAGACTTGGTTAGGAGATATAACATTGGATAGTCTGAGTTAGGAATATTGACAGAGCACTGGTTAGACTTGGTTAGGAAACAAAACATTGGATAGTCTGGGTTAGGGATGTTGGTTAGTTCAGGTTAAAACATTGGTTGGTCTAGGTTAGAAATATTGGCAAAGCACTGGTTAGACTTGATTAGTGTGCTTGGTTAGTATTTGGTTAAGTATATATGAATACCTGTCAATATCTGGAGAAATCTGGAATAACTGTGTTGTAACTCTATTCAAACGCACCTACTTTTTCTGATCAGATCGGTGTCGCACACTGTATTACGTAATATGACATCACTGGTCTAGACCGATCACGTGATATGACATCATCGATGACGTCAGAGGTCTGGACCTCCTTATCTCTTATCTATGACATCATTAGTCTGGTCCGCCTCATGGTAGACAAATGTAGCTTACTAATGCCTCATGTATTTAATAGTAGTAGACATATGTAAGACAGGCCAAGAGTCGAGCTGAGCCCCAGCTTCGACCTCTTGTGTCTTGTGACCTAAGTCACGGTCCCCCACTCTCAGTTCTTCCTTTTCTTTGGTTAGTTGAGGCCGACGGTCGTGTCCTGTGTTAGGTCACTTCATTAGGTCGAAGCTGCCCCTTACGTCTGCCTCTTTCATTGTTCGTGCCGGTTACATAAGCGCCCCGCTCGTTGTCTTTACTCGCTGTCGGAAAGCCGATCCACAGGCGTAAAGTGGTCATCGTTCTATTGAGAACGTGTTTGCTATGTGACAGCTAGGAGACAACAACTCCTACATATATAAAACTGTTTGAGCTGCGCACGTCAGGCGCTATAGTTGGTTCGCATTGCTAAGGCATAGACCTCATTCGAGAGGACACGCTTAGCTGCCAACAAATAACAATCAATCCCTATCGCACATAGTGGGTCAGTGCAGCTGTTCTGGGCAGTGCAATCCAGTGGAATCATAGACTCTTCCGAAAGATCTACAGTCTCGGCATACTAAAATGTCAGCCGTAGCCAGGCAGAACCCGGTTCCTCCCCCTTTGACTCTCTGGTCCCGAGCTGGCGTACAAGACTCGTCCTCGTGAGATGAAACCCTCATGGAGCCCTCTTCGTGGTAGTGGCAAGCGAGTTTTTTCCCTTTTATATGTGCACAATTGGTTACGAATACCTCGCCGTTTGAAAGGTTGCTCCAAAACCTGACTGGGATTGGACCGGTAATACTAGCTTCCAACTTGAAGCAGCCAACGTACCTCTGCACCTCCTCCAATTGTTTTTTGATGCACGACGTGCTACTCCCCCTTCCTCCAACCCTTACGCAGCCACCGCCCAATTCATAATATACGAAAATGTCAAACACAGCCATATCTCAGAAGATCGACGACTTGGCCGATCAATTGTCGGGACTTCAGCTTGACGTCACCACCAGGGCCAAGAGGACAATAGGAGATCCCAGTCTATGGGACGGGAACAAGGCAACATTTCGTCTTTGGTGGGCCAAGATGAAACTTTATCTCAAGGTCAAAAGTCTCGACAAAAGAGAAGAGACTTACGCAGTGGTGACCCGCTTGGTTAGCAATGCCGCCCCCTTTGCCATCAAGACCCTAGAAGAATTCGGGGAAAAGGCTATTGATGAGTGGCCAGCAGTGGCCAACATAGAAAAAGAACTCACAGCATATTTTGTGATAGGCACTCTTCGCCACGAGGCCTATAAAAAATTATTAAACCTTAAACAAAGTGGCGACTTCACCATCTTCATGCGGGATTTCTTGGCGTTTTTCTTGGACACCAAATGTAGTAACGAGGAAGCAGTGCACCTGCTAAAATGAGCAGTGCAATATAAGATCCACATCGAACACGAGTTGCATGGAGACGCACTCGACGACGATGACTTCTCAGGATTGGTGGAAGCCTATACCACCATCAATCAAAAATTCAAAAGGATCGCCTTGGCCAGGCCCAATATCGGCCCTGCTACTCCTCGTGTCCCGAGCTCCAGACCCTTTGGCACTCGCCTGCTCCCTCGTCCCCCTGTGCCGGGACAACGATTTACTCCCACGGGTATTCAACCCGGACAAGGTGCTCCAATGGAGATAGATCGTCAAACCCCGTGCACACCATCTGCCCCCAACAATCGAACATGTTTTGGTTGTCAAAGAAAAGGCCACATATGGGCAATGTGTCCCACGAACCCTTCACACTGCCCCCGTAATCGTGCTTTATACAAGGCAAGAGAGGCAGTTTCCTCTCTCCCTCCACAAGCCCCAGGGTACTCTGCATCCTGGCACCCCCAACAGCAGCAAGTCTCTGCTCTGCCCCCGCCCCCACAAGCGCTGCAACCAGTGGCTACAGCCCACCATCAAGCTTGGATGATGGAAGAAGCCGAAGCATACTGGCAAGATAGACTCGCAGTCGAAGCACGTGCTAAGGCAGGTTTTTGAGGCCGACTTCAGATATGAGGGTGTCTGAGGTCTCGGACCATGTTTCTTTTAGTACTGTTCCTAGTTATGAAAAAGTTTTAAATACAAAAAATAGTGTCTTGGACTATGTACCTGTTTCAGATGTTTTTGATTCTTATTACGATGAATCCGAATGAGAAAAAATAGCCCCTGTAATTAATTCTGTTGATCTTTCTTCGTCTTTTAATTATGAAGTGTTCGATATGTGAGAACTCGCCAAAATGGCTCAGGACGAAAACTATAAGCCTGCCTCGTTCTCCTCACATGAACTATCATCTCAATATGGTAGCCCATCAGACGAATATTCCGCCGCGAAGTCTCAATTGAGCTCGGCCCCGGAAGAAAAACATTGAGTGCTTAATTTCGCACAAATCCAAAAAAATGACATTATTTATGAAATCCCTCAACACATCAGAATGATGCCATATAAGACACAGCACCTGTGAGAAAATGCTCTAGAAGTGGAGCTTAAACTACGAAGGAATGACCAATCTTCGGTCTGGGTCTCTGCGTTAGTCGACAGTGGAGCAACTCATTGTTTTGTCGACCAAGGATTCATTACAGCCAATGCTATCACTTGCGAAGAATTGGCTAGACCCATCGAAGTCAGGAATGCCGATGGGTCTGCAAATGTAGGAAGAGGAATTACCCACGTATGTAATATACATGCAGAAATGAAGGATGGGAATGCAATAGTTTATTCATTTCCTTTAACTTTATATGTATCCAACCTAGCTATAAATGCAGTTTTCTTAGGATACGAATTTCTTAAGCAGTACAATCCCTCCATAGACTGGAGAAATCATACCATGACTTTTACCTGCTACCCTGGTGTGAACATAAATGAAATCTCTCTGGAAGAACAAAAACAAATAAAAACGGAAGTTTCTAGTGAATTTCATGACTTCTTAGATGTTTTCTCGGAACAGGAGTCCACACGCATGCTGCTTTGTAAGACTTGGGATCATGCAATTGACTTGCAACTGGACTTTGTACCCAAAAAGGGTCGTGTCATCCCCATGTCACAGATGGATTTACTTGAGATTCGCAAATTCCTAGATGGAGAACTCGAAAAAGGGTATATTAGACCCTCAAAGTCACCCCAGATGGCGCTGGTTTTCTTTATACCTAAAAAAGACGGAAAAAAGATATTGGTAATGGATTACTGTTATCTGAATGAAGGAATGGTTACGAATGCATATCCATTGCCTCGTATTGATCAACTGGTTGATCGGCTTCGTGGTGCCGACATGTTTACCATGCTGGATCTTTGTTGGGGATACACCAATGTGCGTATGAAGGAGGGTGACGAATGGAAAGGTGCCTTCGTTACTCCTTTTGGGTCTTTTGAACCCCTGGTCATGTACTTTGGTTACAAAAATGTGCCTGCTACATTCCAGGCTATGATGGACGACTTGTTTCATGATCGCTACGATGACACTGGTGCTTATCTTGATGATTTCATCGTATTTACCACTGGGTTGTCTCGTGCTGAGCACGCACAAAAAGTTCGCAAAGTATTGCAGGTCTTACGGGATAACGATCTCTACTGTAAACCATCGAAATGTTTCTTCTTTAAATCCACTGTTGACTATCTGGATATGGTCATATCTAAAGACGGGGTAGATATGCAACAAAACAAAACAAAAGCAATAGCAGAATGGTCCCAACCACAATCTGTAAAACAAGTACAATCATTTTTAGGACTTTGTAACTATTATCGACGATTCATAGAAAACTTTGCACATATGGCAAAACCCTTGACGGAATTAACCAAAAAGGATGTTCCATGGTCCTGGGGACCTGCGCAGGAGGAAGCATATTTAACATTAAAAGAAAAATTTACGAAAGCCCCACTACTCGCATACCCAGACAGTACAAAAGAGTTAAGGGTGAAACTGATGCTTCAGACATCGCTACAGGAGCAGTGCTCTCTGTTCATGGCAAAGATGGTCTCTGGAGACCCTGTGCCTTCATTTTGCACTCTTTCGATGCCACAGAACAAAATTACCCTATTTGTGACAAAGAAATGGCCGCTATCATTCGCGCACTCAAAGAATGGTGTCACTATCTCATTGGAAGTCCACGATTTGAGATCTGGACAGACCACAAAAATCTCGAATACTGGAAAAAACCACAAACTCTATCGCCACACCAAGCTCGATGGCACGCAACGTTGCAGGAATTCAACTATGTTTTAATATATAAACCTGGGTTGACCAATGCCAGAGCGGATGCTCTATCGCGACGACCGGACCATGGTGATGCAGTGCAGAACCTTAACGAAAATATCACGGTGCTACCACCACAGGTCATTATAAATGATGTACACCTTGAATCAACTTTCCTGGAGAAACTACAAAAAATGTCAAAAAACCTAAAAATACCTTCATCTGTGACGTGTTGGTTTGACGAACAACAATCCATATTTATCAATGATTCTCATCGTGTCTTTGTACCTCCTGGGCTGAGGATCGAACTCCTTACTCTTTGTCACGACTCTCCGATCGCAAGTCATGCAGGACAACAAAGAACCTTATCAACAATCTCTCAGCATTTCTTTTGGCCTGAGATGAAAAAGGAAATCAATGATTACATAGACCGTTGTCAAATTTGTATCCAATCAAAGGCTTCCTCGCATCCTCCAGCAGGAAAGTTAATGCCTTTACCTATACCTAAACATCCCTGGGAGGATATATCAGTCGACTTTATCTCGGGGTTCCCCATGATCAATGGACTAGATGCTATTTGTGTGGTGGTGGATCGATTTTCGAAAGAAGTGGTGTTTACGCCATGCTCCAAAGCTATTAATTCTAAAGATCTGGCTATCTTATTTAGAGATCATGTCTGGTGTAAACATGGGTTGCCCAAGACAGTAGTTTCCGATCGCGGACCACAATTCTCTTTAGCTTTCACAACAGAATTGTGTAAATTACTTAAGATCGAACAAAAACTCTCTACCGCATATCATCCGCAAACAGACGGACAAATGGAGTGAGTAAACCGTGATTTAGCACAATACCTCCGATGTTACATATCCAAGAACCAGGAATCTTGGCCGGAATACGTGAAAATGGCAGAATTTGCACACAACAACACTGTCACATGTGCTACAAGTAGCATCCCCTTCACAGTCACACAAAATTACATGCCACACATGGGTTTTGAACTAAAACATGATACCTCTATCGCAGGGCAATTTCAAAATGAGTTAGGAAAAGCACATGCCGAAGTCGAACACGCCCTTCGTGCTAATGCCGAAAAAATGAAAGTGTAGGCTGAAAAGAAGAGATCAGTGGCACCGGAATATAAAAAGGGCGACTCCGTCTGGTTATCTATGGAGCATTTACAGTTACCCTACGCTTCTGCGAAGCTAACTCAAAAATGGATTGGTCCATTTGAAGTGTTAAAAACCTCGTCCAATACTGTCACTTTAAAACTGCCAACCAGAATAAAGATACACCCCACTGTCAATATTTCATGGGTTAAACCATTTAAAGACCAATTGCCTGGACAACCAATCAGCAAGCCTGATGCGGTGCATATCTCCGAAGACGGATCTGAGGAATTTGAAGTCAAGAGCATACTGGATTCTCACTCCACTCGATGCGGACTTTTGTATCTAGTAAAATGGAAAGGTTATGACATCAGTGACGCCACCTGGCAGCCTGCTGCTGATCTTGTCAATGCTCCTCTGGCAATCAAGGAGTTTCATCGAAAAAATCCAGCTGCGCCTAGAAAAGTACAAGGCGTAACTCTCCAAGAATTCGCATTATTATTTTATAACTCCAGTTGATCTGGAATCTCAACCTAAAGACGGGGTAGTGTTGTAACTCTATTCAAACGCGCCTACTTTTTCTGATCGGATTGGTGTTGCACACTGTATTACGTAATATGACATCACTGGTCTAGACCGATCATGTGATATGACATCATCGATGACGTCAGAGGTCTGGACCTCCTTATCTCTTATCTATGACATCATTAGTCTGGCCCGCCTCATGGTAGACACATGTAGCTTACTAATGCCTCATGTATTTAATAGTAGTAGACATATATAAGATAGGCCAAGAGTCGAGCTGAGCCCCAGCTTCGACCTCTTGTGTCTTGTGACCTAAGTCGCGGTCCCCCACTCTCAGTTCTTCCTTTTCTTTGGTTAGTTGAGGCCGACGGTCGTGTCCTGTGTTAGGTCACTTCAAACTGGAGCTTACTGGAGAACTCTGGAGCTGGCTGTGCTGTGGCTGTGTCTCTGGGGAGGTCTGGAGAGTCTGGGGAGTCTGGAGAGATCTGTCAAGACCTGGAGCAGCTGGAGATATCTGGTATATCCTGGAGATAGCTGTCATGTCTGGAGTGCACAAAGGTCCAAAGGGCTGGTTTGCTGATGACAGTGTCTCATAGTGTTTTCATAGTGTCTCATAGTGTCTTGTAATATTTCCATAGTATCTCATAGTGTCTCAAAGTATCTCACAGTTTTTACAGCACCTCATAGTGGCACTACATTCCACAAGCCTACAGGCAGGTGAGTAGTAACAGAGGTGATGAGGATTTCCCAGCCCTCAAACAGAAAAACAGTAATATGGCACTTCCTGTAATGCAGTTGGCTTATGATCTCATTCATCAAAGCTCGAGAATGAGTTCACTAAAAGTGAATGAGTAGTATGCACTGTCGACTTCGACTTCTTCCCATGTTGTCTATCATCTGTCCCTCAAATTGAACTCAAAAAAGAAACACCCACTAATAATCTTACAGTACAGTAACCGAGAGTATAAACCCAATGTTGTACATACATGAAGAATAAAAATATGTACATTGATTTATTTTTGCTGTAACAACACCGACCGAGATCAAACTTCAGCTTCCCTTTTCGAGTACGGACGTCGCGCCCCCATTGGATGTTGTGAAGAATAACAAAATACATTGATTTATTGAACATCGATTGTACGGATGCAGTCCACCAACTCGCTCGGCATCGTCTTCTCGCCTACCCGAACCACGATCAAACCGTCCGTCGCCACCCTTCTGTACTGCACCCGTCCATGCGGAGCCACCAACAACGCCCCGAACGGCTGTCTAAGCCGAATGAAAAGGCGCATCGCACGCGTCTGGAGATCGAACGGAGATTCGCGGCCATCCACGAAATCGTCGTCGATCAAGGGACTAATCCACGGATGGACGACGAGTAGCTGTCTCATGTCCAACAAGTCGTCCGTCGTCTCGATCTGCACGTCACTGAGAATGGGTGACGTCGCCGAATACACGGAACGTCTGGAGCGGGAGCGGGTGTTGGAACCAGCGGAGAGGAGATGGACTCGGTCGAGGGGAAAAGTTAGACCACTGAGCCTTAGTCGACCAGCTTCGAGACTCAACGGTCGCAGATCGTACAGCCGTTGATATAATTGAAGAATCGAAGAAGGGTCGGGAAAAGAACTTTGCAATGCCGTCACCATCTGATACATCTCGGTCGCCTCGATGGAGTGCGGAGGATGAGGAGGCACGATCTGATCGTAAACAGTGAGATCAGCGGGAAGATAACTGTGATGACTCCCCGAGATCCCCGTCCAGGCGAGTAGAGTGACATTATCCGACCGTGTAAGGATATGTTCCAACAAGCGACCCACTGCTTGCCCCCCCTCCCCGTATACCACAGGGAGTGCGACACCAAAGATTCCAAAAAGCGAATATGCAATGTCTTCCTCCCGTGTCGTCTGTCGCTTTGAAGCCAAAAAAAGCTTCTCGCGCACTCGGTTCAAGCCTGGCTGAAGGGTAGCCAGCTCCCGGGTTGCAAACTGGGTGGCTTGCTCCATCTCTGAGAGAATGATCGGAGATTCTTTGTGATTGAACATCTCCAGTCCGAGGTAGGGTTTCCAGTCTTCAGTATAGAACTGGATAACCTTCGATGCTACATATTCCTGATAGGTCCAGCCACGAGTGTTCCAGATGCTCCTCCGCAAACAACCGACAGCTTGCGACTCCGAAAAGACACCAAGGAGATGGACGATCGTGAGTGCCGCACCAGAATACCACCGGAACATGGCCACAACCGATTCTTGTTGAACACCTTTGTCCGACTGATTGACACAACACGTATCACTCCAGGCCCATCTGAAACGGCGAGAGCGCACGAGAAGGCAAAAATGAACGAGCTTCTCTATCGTGATAGATGCAGGAAGTCCATAAACCGGGATGTTCTTGACCATCTCGAATGTCGGTTCTCCTGGCTGCCATCTGTGCGAGAACATGACGTATTGATAAAATGACACCACTTCCTCCTGAATTCGTGGTAGATTGAGTCGATCACGGGTGATCATGGATGATCGGAGTTCATCAAATATCGGGATGCTCTCGAAAGCTGCGGCCTGTGAGTCCTTGTCGAGGAGACAGCCAGCAGTGACATCAATGAGCTCTCGTGGTATGTCGCGGATGGTCTGTTCGACCACCTGTCGAATCAGCGGAGTGGTATCAGTGTATCGACTCCGAAGTTCTAATATCGAAATAAGTCTCCATGCAATGGGTATCTGTTCAAGAGACTCACTACGAAGTTGTGGATCAGGTGACTTGTCGAGTGCCGAAAGCAGCATCTCGAATGCACCAAACGCTTCCTTGTAGCGACCCAGGCTGTGCAATATCGAGTGTTTTTTTTTGTATCCCTCATATGAAAATGGGTTCGACTCAATGACCTGCTATCAATGTCAACTCGATATGACACCCGTTTTCATTCATACCTTGTCAATATTCGTCAACTGATCCTCCAACAAACCCACACGCGCCTTGCAGCACTTGACAATGAGATCATTGACTTCCGTAGGGCCAAGCGACAATGCATGGGAATAGGACGTAATGGCTGTGTCGTAGTTCTTGGCTACTATTGCAGCATCACCCTGTGTGCCAAGCTTCTCGATAGAACGTTGCCGAAACTCTGGAAAAGTCGTCACATGAATCTCACCCTGATAGACTGATACTCACCAAACGCCCAGCTTGCTAATTCGTCAGAGATGTTTTTTACTGTCAAGTCTTCCTGCATCTTGTAGAAACATTGATTCGCCTCCAGGATAAAATTGTTGGTCTCGAGAACAGAACAAATTGTTTGATATACCAGCAACCTTGGAAGTTTGAACTAGAAAACATGACATTACTGTCGGCCTTTAAATTCATGCATCACCCGCACCTTTTTAGAGACACCCAATACGACATTTAGTGAGCAACGGGAAAGAGCCAACTTTGCCCATCCGAACAGAACGATGGCGGGCGGCGAGGAAGTGAGCAACAACAGAGTAGAGTAAGCTTGCAGCGCCTCGTCAGGTTTCTTGGCTCTTAAAGAGTTATTTCCTATCATCTTAAGCTTCGATATGCACCGGTTGGTGAAACCTAATGGGAATGATTAGATATCCTACGAGGAGAAGGGAAAACTGACTGTCGACCCAGTCCATAATTGACTTGCTTTTTGTTAAATCCTCGGTGGTCATGACCTGTCGAAGACACCATATAGCATCATATATGCGATCATGGATATACAATGTTTCACAATCATATTTTTTCTCGTGCAGAGCAAGAACGCTGTTGGATATAGTGAGTTGATTATTGAGTTGCCGGACGACCTGATCAAGTTGATTTACGCTATCTGTGGATCTCTATCGTAAAAACAGTTCTGTAGTAGCGTGGGTCAAAACATACCTGAGATATCATTTTCTGTTCGAAAGGACTTGAGGGAATGCTTGATTTGACTGACCGCATTTTGAGAGGCGGCGCGAACGTTGTGGAGTTCTGCGACAGTGTCTTGGAGATGAGCAATCTTGCGAGCTAATAAATGCGACTGTGAGCAAGACAGGGATCACATTGCTCAAAACGCACGCGAGTTTTCATCCTGAGAGCCTAGTGACTGGATGGTTTCGCGAACGTCCTCGTCGGTGACAGCGAGCGGGTCTGGGAAATGGTTGTGTTGTGTTTGCAAGAGGGGGGCCGCGCCGTCGAGAGAGGCATTGCCAATACACAATATACGGTCCAGCAACATCTAAAAATAATGAGAAAACGCTATCTCAGACGAAAACGCGACACTCACCTCGTCGCTGTATGGCGAAGGAAGGATGTCCCAAAGGTTTTGAAGAGTGATTTTCTTCTCCCCGCCTATCGCCATGGTAGTACCGTTGGGCGAGATGACCACGGACCGAGCACGGTGCGTATAGTTGATGGTAGTCCCAACTTGCTGCTGGGTTGTGGTGTTCCAGAATGAGACGCTTGAGCCAGCCGAGGCTGCGATGATCGTGCCGTTGTATGCCAGCATTATGCAATATGGATTTTTGGTACTGTGGATGGGCCATTTGGAAAGCGTCTGCTTGGTGGACACATCGAGACAGTGGATATCACCGACGTGAGACAACACAAACAGCCTGTTGCCGTCGCTGGCCCACGCGAGGGTTCGGTTGGTTTGCCACTTAACTTGGATCGGAAAGTCGACGAGAAGGGTGCCATTGCGACTGTCGTAAACACGGACAGAGTCGCGTTTAAAAGTGGCAGTGGCGAGTAGATGTCCGTCGGGAGAGAATTTGACTGCAGCCAACCAAAAGTCGTGTTGCAATGTGAGCAGTTTCTTGCCAGTCGATGCGGACCAAACGCAGGCAGTTTCGTCATTTGATCCGCTTGCGATTCTCTTCGAATCTGTTGAAATGTCCACCGCATACAATGGCGAGTTGTGGTAACATTTGTGTGTTGTCGCATTCGACGAGGCCACTCGTCCTTCTTCTGTCCCACTGACGATCCACTTGCCATCTCGCGAGACAGCAATGTTGTGAACAGAACTTCCAGCGTCGGTTGCGGTGCCAACTTTTTTGCCGTTTTCCACTCGCCATCGTCGAATCTTCCCTCCGTCGTCGCCGCTCACGACGTGCTTGCCATCCGCGAGAAAAGCGACCGACCATACACGACTGTCGTTATCGATTTCGATCGCTTGGTCAACAATACTGGAAGGCTTCCTTGACTCTGTTTTCCCGGCTTGATGGCTGCTGTTCAAAGCTCTAGTGGACTCTTGTGCTCTCGTCAGTGACGTTTTGATTCTTGCTCATGTACTCACCACTCTGAGTTTCTGTAGCGGTGTCGACAAAGTTCGCCCTTTCTGGTTCTTTCGTCCTCGTCAGTGTCATTCCATGAAGTCTCTCGCTCGCATACTGACCCTTCTTCTTCCGTTGTTCGATGGAAAGTATATTGTGCATGGTTTCCGCGTGGTGGAGAACGGTGAGCGTCTGGTGGTGTTCTCGGTGTGTCAGCCGTTACACCTAGTACCCTGTGCCCTGGGCGCTTCTTTGTATGTGGCGACTCCTACCACTTAACACTGGCTTGCACGGCCTACTATCCCAGGGCACCAACTTCCCTTCCAATGTTCCCAATGGAATTCGTCGACTCGCAAGTGCGATCGCGATGGGCAAAAAATGTTGAATATGGAATCCCCGCACATCATCACGCTCCTCAGTTCTATCCTTGTCGCACTGAGCTCTGGAAACAATATATGTGTGGATTTTCTAACATGCATTTGTGCAATAGCATCATAATGGAACTTGACGATCATGCCCTCGTTAGATATGTCGCTCCTTCCGCATGGAAAGCCTCTGCCAAGGATGAACTGAACCGTCGTTATCGTAGCCTATGCCCCTCAGCTTGGTGCTCGACTTCGTGTGTCTTTCTGGAGTCTCGGCAACTTCACCACCACACTAGTATGTGTTATTTCTTTCATTCAAGTATTTGCCTAATCAACGTTGTGCCTATATCACAACTTCGCTCGTGCAACTCTCGTCCCACAGGCACACGTCATTGGCATTGTCTCAACCACAGCATTATGTGTCCCTTGCCACCGACTCCGACGCTCTCACCAACGACACTCTCAAAGTACAGTGCACCACTTGCGTGATATGTACCCTGATCATGAGCAACAACGGTAAGTGCGATCTCTTTCTCCAATCTCTCGACGCGGAACATTCGATCTCGTGCATTGGTGGCACAATGAGTACTACGACAGCTCGTTGGGGATCAAGTCGGGGTAGTATATGTAGCCAGGGGCATGTCGGGGATACCGCACGCACAATGACGGGTGAATGGACTCTGCGCGTAGGTCATCGCGCCGGGGTCGTTGGCGCGACGAGCGGCGGCACTTCAGTCGCCCGGGGTCTGTTGATAACACGGGAGTTCCAAACAACATGCGGTAACACTAAATTAGTTATATCATGACTGCATTTACACCAGATTATGTAATTCTACAATGGAATAAACACCATTACTAGATTTGGTATAGCCATTACTAAGCAAATAATGCGCACACATCTTCGTATAAAGCATTTCTCTATTTAAATAATATGAGATGAAATCAGCTATATCCTGGCTGCATCTGTGCCGGATTATGTAATTCTTAAATGGAATGAAAGGCAATACTCTGTACTACATCTGGTACAGCCATTACTAAGCATAATATTTCCACACACATTTGTTATATATGGCATTTTTCTTTTTAAATACTATTTGAGATTGAATTGGCTATATCTGGGCCGGATCTGCACCGGATTATGTAATTCTTGGTCAGAACTACATTTGGTACAGCCATTACTAAGCATAGAATTCCCATGCACATTTATTATATAACATTTCCCTTTTTAAATAACTCAGAGATTAAATTAGCTATATCTGGGCTGCATCTGCCTGGATTATGTAATTCTTGCACGGAATGAAAGACACTACTGTATACTACATTTGGTACAGCCATGTCTAAGCATAAAATTATTATTTGTTGTGCTTGGTTAGTTGGACTTACTATCTGTGGCAACAACTTTGGCAGGTCACACACTATCACGGAACAGTCACTCTTGGTCACAGGTGGAAATTTGATCTCTGCTCAGACAGGTAAGATGCCGTTTGCAACTGAGATGTGTTTAGAGGCATGGGGTTAGCATTGGGTAATGTATTAGATCAGTATCTACACAAACTACACTAAATACTGCTGCTCATATGTATTAGATGATGATGCTTGTGAGGTATGAGTATGAGGTGTTGTGCTAGTAATAGTTGGTGTGAAATTATTGTAGGTATCATATATATTGCCAGTGGGCATGAAATGACTGTATGTACTATATGTGTCGTGAGGTGATAAATAAACATTTCCATGTTGCATCTGTATAAATGGTATGAAATTTCCGATCACTTGAGGTTCAGGTTAGGGCAATACTGGTGTGCTAGTACTCGTTGCTCCACTGGCTTGAGCCACTTGACAAAGGGCTGTGAAATGAGGATTCTGAGTGATGTCTGAATGTGAGAAATTAGCAAGGTATTCCTTAATATGAGCCTTGAGTTCTTCAATGGTCCCATCGTGTGAAATCCTGAGTGCACTGGCAAGTGTGATGTAGTCATCCTTATGGCAAAGTGTTGAAAATGAATTGAATATCTTGTTTCTGATGTCATGCTCAATCTGTGATTTCCATGCCTCTTCGTTCGCCTTCTTTTTCTCCAGCTTTTCAGCATTGGCCTTTTCTTTTTCCCTTCACTATTTCTCAGCCTTATCAAAGTCTTTTTTTAGCTGCATGCTTGTCACGAATTGGGCTTGAGTTTTGATGGACTGATAGGACTGGTTTTTTTTAGAGTTATCAAGTTATAAGCAGATTTCAGATACCTCACACTTTGACAATGTGCAGTGGGCATTAGCAGCTTTCAGCTGCACTTTTAGGCTCTGATTTGACTTAAACAATTTGAGATTTTGCTGATATGACTGCTGGAGTGCATGACAAAGTTCTTCTATTGAGAGGGCCCACATTTGTTCAATTGTCAAAATAACAGGTATATGTAAGGAACTAGAAGACACTGATGCAATTGCAGTTATTGACCAGGTATCCATGGCATGAGAAGTATTCTCCAAGTCATGCACTGTCTCAGATTTCTCTTTATTGACAGCAGTAGTGACTCAGACATCTGGCTTTACATCACTAGCGGTACTCACACTGCACACTGAGGATCTCTGACTCATCTTCTGACCTGTTCTGAAAGTGCACTGGAATGTCAGTTTCATCCAGAAATTTGGGCTCCGCCTGAACCTTATCATGCCAGTATATTGAACGCAACGCTCAGCCAGAATTACCTGCATGACCTCACCGATGGACCTTCCTGGCGCCTACCAACCACTCCCGGTCCCAGCTCCACAACCTTCTCCTCCTAAACCTTCTAGGGGCCACTGCGGCCGAGGTTCCAGGGCAAGTCATCCCCCCTCTGTGAAAGTTTAGACCCCTCCACCCTCCGACGCTTCGTGTTCACAACCCACTGCCCAGAAGTTCACCATTCATTGGACATCCTGCCAAATAGATCTCCTGGTTGCTTGGCTCAAGGATCACAGCACGGATTGTGCAATCCTTTTCTCAGAGAACAAAGCAAGCTGTGTCACCACAACTGAGCGACCATCAGGCAAGGACAAGACAGTGATCCAGATGCCGATTGCCTGATCCATCTTCTGTGATGACCCTACCTGGAAAGACCTTTTTGCAACATCAGCAAAGAAGTTTGGGTTATCAGTTGGGAACTGCATCATGTAGTGAGTTATTCCAGAAACTTGTTGTCATGATATATATTTTGCTGACGCTATCCAGCCTTTGCAAACCATTCATGGAAAAATACAAAGAGCTGCACAAAACTGGCCAAGGCATCCATCCCGAGGATAACACTGCTGTCAACCCACAAGAATCTGTCACCATTGCTTTCCCCTGATACGACGACCTCTATCCCATCTGGAATGGGATCCCAAACTTCACCATAATGCTCATCAACTCAAAACCAGGTGAGCTGCATGACTTGCAGTTCGTATGAGGTGTTCAAGGTACAATTACTACCTCCGCTGCCAGTGGTCCTTCCCCCTCTGCTGACCAGCACAACATCATCCCTGGACCCTCCTCCATGCATATAAATCAACCTCATGCCAATATTGAGGACCACCTCGACCCCTGCCTCCGAGACGCTCCTCCCCCTCATGCCATTGAGGTGCACCACCACCTCAATGCCCACCTTCCAGTTAGTGGCCCTCCTGCTGACCACCTGCCCTCCTGCATTGACCCCCCAGTGCATGTCCACTCTCCAGTGTGGGATGATGGTGGTGACTTTGACATGGATGACACTCAAACCAATATAATGGAATCCATGCTGCGTCGGGCTGAAAAGCATAAGGTAAGTATTTTAAATTGATATTAACCAAAATTGTATTAAATTCCCTAGGCTGTTGAACTTGAAGACCCCACTCAGGATTCTAATGATGACTTCGATACCACTGATGATGCCATGAGTGTTTCCGACTACCATTCCTGGTCAACTGGATTTCAGTTTATGTCTACCAGGGCTAGCACTGGTAAGTTTGTTCTCAGCATTTGGTAGACATTGATGATTGCTGACGATTGATGTATGTGCACAGCAGGATCATCAAAACATGCTACCTTGGCACTGGGGCTGGGATCTTACCATTCATATGCTCCATCATCTTGCATGTCATTGCATAGTGGTGCCAGTGGGTCCCAGAAATTGTTCCACCTCAAATTTTCACCTGTGTCCTCGACCACTGGCAAGTCAGCATCATCTGCTGGCCATGGCAGAGGTAAGCACATCAAATATCAGCTCAACGACATCAAATCGCAGCTATCCACCGAGTCAAGTCACAGCCAAGATGAACTTGGCTCCTGCCAGGTTGCACTTTCGACGGAAAAAAATTGTCATCTCCAACTGAAGGTCAAGTACGCGAAGGCTGAGAAGTTAGCCCAGCTTGAACACGAAAAAATGTTAAACGACAACGCCAATGCACAGGCTATACATAAACGTTTTCTCAAAGACAAGGAAGCTGATATTCAGCTTCAGCATGCCAAGGCAGAGGCTGTGAAGGCAGAGATAGAATTGCTGCAGCTGCAATTGAAGATAAAGAGAATGGACACTGAGTAGTAGCTACTAGCAAATTCCTTGTATGTGCTGTAGTCCTGTTGTACTTTGTTTCTTCAACAAGCAGAATCAATGTTGCTCTTCATGACTGTGTAGCAACTGCTGCATTAACTTGAGTCGGACAGCATGACCTGGCCGATTAGCATCTGTTTCCTCTCCTATATCATCAACTTCATTTCCAGCTAGACCTTCCTGCATTGCCCAAGCCTCTGAAGCTCTTCTTTCTGTAGATTCCAATCCATATCTCTGCTCCTCAAAGTGAATGATCATGTTATGAAGGATCATGCAACAGATGATCCAGTTTTGTGCATATATAAAGTCCTTTTCAGAGTTGATAGGAATTCTCAGCTCACGTAGTGATTGAAAACGACCCTTGAGTGCATCAAATGCATGTTCTACTCTAACTCGAACCTAGGTTTAAAAGTAAGATCCAATGAAAAATAAACAAACAAATAAAAATTACCTTGGATAAAAAATAGTTGAAGTGTCCTTGCTCTCTATTCAAGGATGCACCTCTTTGTCTCTTGAAAGGAGGTACAAGCCATGGTAAAATGGGATATGCACTGTCCCCCCATATCCACTCATTATTTGCAAGAAGAGTCTCATGCTCCTGATAGACTCGAGTCTCCCTAAATGCATATGCATCATGTGTACTTCCTGGATAGCCTAGTCCATAGTCCACAATGCAAAGATTGTGAGGCATAATAATTGCCTATAACAATGTTTGTTATAATTTTTTCAATAAAAAAGAATTACTCACCTGACAATTCAAGGAATACCTTGATTTATGGTCATAGAAAGTTTCACCATAATAGCCAGGTTTTTGAAACAAGGGGATAGAAGATCCATCAGCTGCTAACCAGCCATTACACCATTGTTGACAATTTGTAACTTGGCCAGCATATTCCTTGGCTTT
>JBBPUL010000269.1:0-26486 GCA_038094675.1 Spongispora temasekensis | reverse complement strand
ACTTTGAGCTGGGCAGACTTGTCTGAGCCAACGGTGTTGTTATATCTGGTCCGTGACAGGAATGCCGGCTTGTTCCATGCTTTCATTGACCCAAAATTTAGCCATCTACGACAATTCCACATGGTGCGGCGCAGGGTTAGCCCTCATTCACATGGCGCACTCGAGGAAATCCTTCATGGCACTGTTCATGACCCTTCGGTACGTTGAAATAATGCTATTTCCAACGTTGACCAGTACCATTTACAGCTTTCTCTTTGTTTCGGGACTTCGTCTAGTAGCTATATCAGCGTGTTAGCTGCCAACCGGCAATGCACAAGAATGGAGAGCATTGGAAGGGCTGATCGTTACACAGGCAAGTAGAACGTATAAATAGAGGTTGATGGCTCTCGTTTGAGCTTATCATCAATACACCACACTCTTTCTTGATTAGACGTCATTGCGACCCATCCACCACACTCTTTTGTTCAAATATGTCCAATGCTCAGGCTTGCAAGACATTGCGACCGGATGGGACTAATCCCGAACTGCATTATGATGATGCTGGCAATTCATTTATCCGTGATGCGAATGGTAACTGGATTCCGCACCCTGGGTTTGCATTGGTATGTTTCTTATCATTGATTACTTCAGGCTAGTACTAATTACTCCTGATTGTAGCATATTTCCCATTCTCTTCACCACTCTGATGGCCCTGCACATGGTCCCCTATCATATTCGTTTGATGTTCAACCCGAGTCGAGCGAACACTCAACTTCACGGTTTGCTGAGGTATGTACTCTCAGTGGTTTCATTGACGGCACTAGTAATCCTTGATTAGAATCGCTCTGTTAATTCAGGCTACCGTCAACCTCTGACATTGGGGCCAACCTCTAGTTTTCAGGCACGGCATGATCTCAGTGCCGCTGCTACTAGTATCCTGCTTCCACAGGGACGAGATGATGACCTCATTGTACCAAATGTCATTGCTCAGTCTCAAGGTCGTGTTCCATCCACAAAGACTGCGGGTTCTCGCCGCTCAATGAAGGGTAAAAGTGAGAAGGTGAGAGGTAAGGAGAAAGAGAATGTGGACGTTGAGAAGTCGAGAAAAAGATCTCATATAATAGAGCTCAATGATGAGGATGAAGTTCCAAAAGCGAAATGTGGTCGTCCACAGGGGGCCAACAACTACTCTGTCGAGGATACCAATAAGTTACTAGACTTTGTTGAGGATGAACTTCCTCTAGGCCAGCGGGGCTGGACTGCGGTCACTACAAAGTATAACAAATGGGCACAGCAGACAGGGCGACCGATTCGCAAACAGATGTCCCTTGAAATGAAGTTTAAACAGGTAAGACAATGAGATCTACCTTGAAACATAATACCATTAATTGATTCGTTTCAGTTGGTGAAAACCACAAAGCCTACAGGGACCGGGATCTGCCCTTCCGAAGTCAAGCGAGTCCACCATATTGACGAACTCATTGGCGAGCGAGCAGGGACTCGTGATCTTGCCGACAGCGACTTCGATGACCATAGTCACAATGACCCTTTGTCTAGTGATGATGGTGGTCTAGATTCTCAGCCTCACGTTGCTGTTGCCCGGTCGAGTCGCAATGAAGCACCCGCTCCTCGCCGTGCTACCCGTGGTGCCGCAGCTACAGAGCTAATGAGCTCCTTGTCACGTGCATTTGATCCTGCAGTTCAAGGGGCTCGTGACAAAGAACGGGCATATTGATCTTTTGCCAATACACAGCTTTTGCTTTCACAGCAGCTCCGTGATTCCCAAGCAATGAATGATAAGTTGCGGGGACAGTTATTTGATCTACGCAACTGCTTGTATGAGGCCCAGCGAGCAGTTGACCGTGCAGAGATGCGCCTAGAGATGATGACTCAGATGTATACTTCAGGTTCCAGTCGTCAGCGGCATGCTCCTCCAAAGTTCCGTGACAATCCAAAGCCTCCAAAACGCCAATACTACCGGTGGTTCCCTGATGGCGGAGAAGCTCTCGCCTGGTTGTCTGGTAGTGAAGAACCTGACGACCTGGATTTGCAGCACAGTTGGAACAATTGATGCAAGTAGAAAAAAGTTTGGTATGTGGTATGCGTCTCTATTGCATCACAAACTGATTACACGTTCTATCAGATGAGAGTGATGATACAAAGAAATCTGCTAGTGAAGATCCTGAGCTGGCCTAGAGAATCTAGTACTACTCATACTCCAAGTTTACATGGAATCATGCTACACGGTCCCGTTTTCTTTGTTCTGAAAATAACATTTCCTCGAAACCTGTCCATACTTCTATGTCTTCCTCTGATTGTTGCCAGTGTTGCAAATATACAGTATGAATTTGATTAATACCAACCCTAATGTGTGAAGGTTATGAAGTCGAAGACATATTTCAATTAAGTCACCTCATCCATCATTATCATCGCACTCTAAAGGCATTCGAAGCCTTTCAAATGAGCCTTGAATTGCACACATACCCCATTCAGCAGTCTGGCGGTATGACAGTAGCTCGCGATTAAATGCCACAGCTTCATTGATTTGCTCTGGAGTACCTCTAACTCGTTGGCCATCTTTCAGAGGAGCTGTTACGATCAGCCCCCTTTTTCTCTTTCTTTGCTCTCATTTCCCCTTGTATTACTTAAATGCGCACAGCCCTTCCCCTTTGTCAGTGTTCACGGCTGTGCGATTCCTTATCTCTTATCTGTGACTCATGCGTTCCGCGACATTCCATGTAGTTCTATCATACACAGCTTTCTGACTCGTTTCGCGCTGTGCATGACTCATTTCCTTTATCTCCAGTTACCATATTCGGATTCCTCTCTTAATGAGCTATAGCACTGCTTGGTCTGTGCGCAGGACTCTATACATATAAATAGGGTGTAGCACAAGCGATGTATCTCCAGCTTGAGCCTACTCGAGATAGCAATCTATTGCGTCTTTGACCCTCTCACTCCCCTCCGCTCTCCCCTCGAACCACTTGGCCTCGCAGCGTCTTCGCTCGAGGATACTCTGACTTCGTCTTCGACATCGCTACATACTCGCCAAGGCGGAGTAGTGACTAGTCTCTGCACATTGCGTGTAGGACCTATGCCCCTCGTCTTCGTCTCACAGCTTTAGGTTGCGCATCGAGTCTACGGCTGACGCTACCCGCGCCTGTCGTAACAGGAGCTCGAATCTAACCTCTGATCTCAGCAGTTCCCTGTGGAAATGCTGTATCTGCAATGAGGTAGTAATTGTCTGGTGTACTCGATTGTAGGGTATGGTAGATTGGCTGTGCGACCCGTGAGTCATGCCAACTCCCTGGCGCATTTGTCCTTGCTCCGATAATGATACCTTTTGCCACAATGAGTTAAAAAATCACAAGAAAGATCTAAAATCACCTTGGGAGGAGAAAACAATTACTGAACTGATGAAATGTTCAGAGAGCCATCCATTGAATGTGGCATTTTCAATCTCGTCATCATCTGAGGTCTTGACTGGAAGCTTGAGACCATCAATGCTTCCAAATGCACCATGCAGTCTCAGATGGCGCTGTGTGACAAGATTGGACAACTCTTCAAATTCATCTACTTGTGGCCAAGTGATCCGAGCCTCAGGGATCATCTTGAGTGTGGTAAGGAGGATGCGGAGGCCAAATTTGATGTATCGAGAAGCAGTGGATGGGATGATGGCAAAAATCTGCTGTAAACTGATCTCCCGCATTGTGGAGTTCAGATAATGCAGTACAAGAGCAAGTGCGCCAGCAGCATCCAATGAACGTTGTCCAGGTCTTGGATCACCCAGCACGTTTGTGTCAGAACGAGGAATAGCATTTGTGTACCAGCTAGCTGAAAAGCCGGACGTGAGGATGTATCCAAATGTGTCTACATCAAAGCCCATTGTTGTGATAAAGGCTCGGTCACTCTGACTTTCATAGAGCTTTTGCCATGGTGTGTCCGTGCGTGGATCCGGAAGAAGCTGTGGGCGACACAAGTACAGGCGGTGCAACTGACGTGTTTTGATACGGGCTTCCCGTGCAATCTCTGCACCAGCAATGAGTGTAGCAGCAACCCTAAGTTTGAGGGATTCTTCATACTCTTCATCTAGCAGTTCTTCTTCTTCAGCGGCAGCAAGATGGTCGATGATAGCGTCCATGTTGTCCTGGGAATATTATATTCTTTGGGGCTACGGTTTATTCAAGGGAATATGTATTTTATTGATTTCAAATAATTTTCAAACACCGGTTTATTCTATTCTAGGGATTATCAGCCTACGGAAAGTCAACCACTACAACGACAACGTTAACAGGATCGGCTACATAACAATACGAATGTATGTAACCAGGCCAAGTCCGAAGATACAACTACGTTACATACATAAGTTCTACAGCTCAATGGCAACGGCAACTCTTTACCGTGCAAACAAGTCTGACAAGAAGCGAAAGCAGCAGTCCTTGCATTATATATAAAGTAATAGTTATAGTCATCCATCCTCAGTTAAATGGGATGTTTCTCAGAGATTTCATCCGAGCTCATCGGCGTGGCGATTTCGTCCAGCCCGGTGAGCCCAAGACCGGTAACGGCGGGGAGTCTGCCCAGTTCGGTCACGTCAGGCTGCTCATGCCCCCTTCGCGTGCGTTCACGCCCGCGACTCGCTCGCGCCGACGGGTCTCGACCTCGGTCGGCCTCGTCACCCTCCCGGCGCGCCGACGACGAGGGTGGGCCGCTCCGAGGTCTCTGTCCTGGAACGCTCCCAAACAGCCTGTCGTGCGTGAACCTGCCATAGTTTTGCAGCGTCTTGACGATCGCGGCAAAGTACAGCAACCCGATAAGGAAGAGCGCGGTGACAGCGATCCTCGGTCCTAATGCCGCGGTGGGACTGAGAAGCTGGGGCGACGTGGGGTCGGCGGAGCTCCCGGAGCGCCAGACGAACGCGAGGACGGCGGTGATGAAGAATATCATGGACCTAAATCCGAGGGAAGTAAATTAAAGGTCATGACCACTCTTCTAAGAAAAGGTACAGAACATAATACCAAGCAAGCCAGACGGCGGGCATAGATAACAGGATCCATACATTCCACAGAATGAACGTTGTCGTTCTTGCCGCTTCCTAGAGTGAGAAAAGGGTTCGAGATTGGAATAATAATCAACTCGGTTAGAACCTACCTCGGCCCATCGAGTTGCCTTGTGCATACTCCTCATCGTACCAAATCTGACGATATAAATACATCCAAATGACAGGCTAATCAACGCAGAAGTCAATGAAAGGAGCGCAGCCGTTCTGATGACCGGATCATTTGCTATTGTCTGGATCTGGAACATTGAGATGATAGCTCTATCAAAGGGTAATAAGACGATGCTCATCGAGAGGGAAGAGGGATACTGACGAATGAAGCAGAGCAGAGACGAGATTCAACGTCTTCCATTCACGCAATAAAGAATCGACGAAAGCTTCCCAGGAATGTTTAAACCTGACTAGAGCAGGGGGAACGTTCTCAATGGTCCAGTCTTCAGGAAATGGCAAAACAGCGTGGAAGTGAGCACCAGGGGGTATCGGACTCGATCTAAGTATATGTTCTCGCTGTTCCCGTTGGTTGGATTGGGAATAACACTCGATCATGCGATCCAGGTCTGGCTTGCTGAGCTGAGCGTCCTCGTACAGTCTCGCGACTCGCGTAAAATATAAAGAGGGTATACGGAGGAGCAAGTATAAATAGATTTGCCTAGGAACGGTGTCGAAGATGAAATAGCGAGCATCTCGAAGGAAAGGGGAAAGGGAACTTAGAGGCGCGATGCAGCAGAAAGAGTTTTCCTCGCATGCTTGGTCGAACAAGAGCTGATTCTCGATATCAGAACTAAGCAGAGAAACCTGACGGAGGCGCATCCGTAGCCGAAATGGGTTCAAGGGAACGAATGGGTCTTCGTGAGTGCGATGAATGCCGTGAAAACCGAAGCGCCGCAAAGGAGATGTCGTCCTAGAATGAGAAGTTGAGCCGGGTGGCAAGGGAGATTCATGGCTAGCCTTCATCGGGGAATTGGCGAGTGCGGCGCGAATGGCGGAGGGAGGTCGTGGATCATCCTTCATTCGCGTCATCGTAGATGTAATCCCTCGGGTGTTCGGGGAGACGGCTTCGCGAAGTAGGGGGTGCACCTGAGCCTTGGTGCGAGGACTTTGATTTGGAGTTAACGTAGCAATGTTGTTTTTGTCAAAAGCGACACGTCCATTTGGGCTGCTCTGAGTGGTTGTAGCTTCTGGTATTGAATGCCTGTCTGACGAGGGAGGTAAAGGACGCGTAGCCGGCGAGCGTGGGAGGGAGGGGGCTGAGGAAGAGGTGGGTATGGCAAACCGTTCACCGCGAACAGAAAGGTATGGAGTGGGGGGAACCGAGTTCCCCGGCAAGTCGGACAACTTGTCAGAACTTGTCAGTTCTAAATTGTCGCTCGACTTTGAAGCCACTGCGCGACAGTTGGTCAATGAGATGCACTATAATTAAATAAGATATATATGCCTTGGCTGAGGGATCGGCGAGGTGAATCCGGAGAAAAAGGCGGTGGGTTGCTCATGTCTTGCTACACATCATGGAAAAAAAACATTGCGAGACGCTCTTTTAAGGCCAAGGGCCCGTCTGGTGCCGTAACCTGCCAATATGTTACTTAGCCCCTTATCGACTAAAAAGAGTAGCGTCACATCCGGTCACGTCACGTTCGGCAGGTGCCGAGGGTGCCATCAGGCGCAGGTTTCCAGTGGAGGGTCCAGGACGAGTGCACAAGTGCTCGAAAAACCGACCCTTCTTCGCCTGGAACCTCCACCATCCATACAAAATCACTCACAGATTCAGTGCCTCTGCTGTGCATTTTTTCCTTTTATTTTACTGCTAGTATGGCAGCGCCAACACACACACATGCCAATCCATGGAGCAGACGAGAAGTCCGCAGGACCGCCAGTATGGGATGGAGCAGACCTGGAGCGTGTGTGGTTGGCGGGGGGGCCAGGGAAGCGGGCAGGTGCCAGTTGGAGGAGCGCTGCGTGTGGCGATTAAAGCCAAATAGAGCCAAACAAGAGCACCGCCACTCGCAAACAAAGGTGGCGACTCGTTGGAGACCAGTTTGCGGCGACACAGCTCAGTGACTTGCAACTTGGACTTCCAGAACGTTTGGCTCCTCAAGCCCCCCCCCCCTCCCCAATGACTACGGGAAACGGCCCACTACGCCGTTCTAATCGCCATCGGACGGGCTCTATCCTTACCCAGAACAGCCCTCCTTCCACCTCCGAGTACCACGAAAGCGAGCGCTCAGTGATCGACGACCACCTCTCTCTACCCGAGAACGAGCATGAGATAAAGCCGCCGCAGTGGGGGCGTTCCTCTAGGGGTCGCAAAGTCAAGAAAAATAACTACAGGGAGTCCGGCAGCGAAGACGATGGGATGGCCGGGCTCGAACTTCCAGAGGATCTCCCTGTACTCCCAAAGGCTGACATAGATATGGCAGAAGACGACAACGAAGATGACGAGCAGCCCAAGCGCTCTCGCAGGCCGCGCCTTGTCCGCCAACCGACTCGCGTCATTCCTACCGTTGCAAAGCCATCTGGGCGCATGACCAGAGCTAAGAGTCGCGCTATCGAACAGAGCGACGAGGGCTACATTGACGAGCCCTCTGAAGAGTCGGAAGACGCCGAGGGTTCTCTCGAGGATGTCGTGCACACATCAGACCTCGATGCTGACGCAGACGCAGATGCAGAAGGAGAGCCCGATTTCGACGCCGAGGGCGAGCCTGACCTGGATGTTCACGACGACGGTCGACCCTACTCCCTTCGACAGAGGGCCAAAATCAACTATGCTATACCTCCGCCCATCGAGGAGACAAAGCCTCCACCACCAAAGAGCCGGCCTCCAAACCGTGGAGGTGCACGTTCGAAGCGTGGACCAGGGTGGAGCGCCACTGGGGCAGAATTGAGTAGGTGGATGGGCTTAGCCGAAGACTCCGTGGGTGGTCCGACATTGTGCTGTGCTCGCTACTCACAAGACTCCTCAGGACTCGGACATCCCTACCCGTACACCCAGAAAAGGTTTTGGTTCAGGCCCCGGACTAATGGGCGCAGGTGCGGTGGGAGCTGCTGGCGCCGGTATGCTCCCTGCAGACTTGGCTGCGGCTGCTGGGACTCCATCTAACCTTGGCAAGATCGGTGATTCAAGTTAGTGGGTACACTGGTTTGATACGTTTTCGCTCATCAATTTCCAGTTCTTGCCGATGCTGATCCCCTGGGAGTCAATCAAAATGTGACGTTTGCCGAGGTTGGTGGATTGGATGAGCGTAAGACTACTTCTTCATCACAACGTACATAACTGTGCGGCTGAGACGACGTAAAACAGACATACATTCGCTCAAAGAGATGACTATCCTCCCTTTATTATACCCGGAAGTGTTTCAGCGCTTCAACCTTACACCTCCTAGGGGAGTTTTGTTCCATGGTCCGCCTGGAACAGGAAAAACACTTTTGGCACGCGCACTTGCAGCCAGCAGCCGTGCCAATGGCAAGGGTGTCTGTACGTCTCATATTTGTTTAGTTTCCGTTCAAAAGGTCGCCTCATTCACTTGACTAGCTTTCTTCATGCGAAAGGGCGCAGACTGTCTGTCCAAATGGGTCGGTGAAGCGGAGCGACAACTCCGACTCCTGTTCGAAGAAGCCCGGAATTGCCAACCAAGCATCATCTTCTTTGACGAGATTGATGGCCTTGCTCCTGTTCGATCCTCCAAGCAGGACCAGATTCACGCTTCCATTGTGTCCACTCTCTTGGCGCTGATGGATGGCATGGATGGTAGAGGTCAGGTGGTCGTCATCGGTGCTACGAATCGTCCAGATGCGATCGACCCTGCATTAAGAAGACCTGGACGATTTGATCGCGAGTTTTATTTTCCCTTGCCCTCCCTTGAAGCAAGGCAGAAGATTCTTGGTATCATGACTAGGGACTGGGAAGGATGGAGTAGTGAAGAGGGAAGGGAGAACGTAACTGGATTGGCTAAACTTACCAAAGGATATGCTGGTGCTGACTTGAGGGTGAGTGTTCCTATAATGATACCGTTGATATGCTAAGGTTTGCCTCTTAGGCGTTATGCACAGAAGCAGCCCTGAATGCCATTCAGAGGCGATATCCCCAAATTTATCAGTCCAATGATCGGTTACTTCTTAAACCTGAGACAATCAACGTTACCTTTCGTGATTTCATGATCTCGGTGAAAAGTATGTGTTTCTCAATCTGCGCCGTCTCTGGTGTGACATTTTAGCCAGAGCTCGTGCCATCGTCTGCACGTTCTTCTTCGTCGGCTGCTTCCCCCCTCCCCAGCCAACTAGAACCATTGTTGTCTGAAACTCTGCAGAAAGTCAAGGATGCTATTAACAAAGTGATGCCCACGAATAAGAAGCGTACGGCGCTGGAGGAGGCTCAGTGGGAAGAAGAAAATGAGGACAACGCGCTTGAGAGGGAACTGATGATGCAATGTATGTTTCGACCTCGTATGGCGTGCGAGGTTCTAACTAGACAGCGTAGCGATAGAAACCCTTCGAGTGCACCGTCCACGACTTGCAGTATACGGTCAACAGGGAATGGGTCAAGCATATATTGGTGCGGCTGCATTACACTATCTTGAGGGCTACCATATTCAGAACCTGGACCTTGGAACACTTATGAGTGATTCCACAAGAGTGAGCTTTTCGACTTGCCTTCATTGTTGTCATCTCATGACCAAGGGACTCTAGACCGTAGAGGCAGCGATTGTGCAGTTATTCGTCGAGGCGAAGAGACATCAACCATCTGTGATCTATATCCCGTCTCTTCTGAGCTGGTGTGCTGCAGTTCACGACGCGGCTCGTACTACTGTTCGGGCGATGTTGGACTCGTTGGCCCCAACAGATCCTGTGCTTCTACTTGGATTTGTTGATGGACCGTTTACTTCTCTTCCGCAAGACGTCCGCTCCTGGTTTGGGTTAACCCGGGACAATCGACTAACTCTTCCTGTCCCAACCGACCAACAACGTGAAGCCTTTTTCTCTGGTATCATTGCTGACGTTCGACGTCCTCCAAATCAGTTCGCGGATGGCATGAAAAGAAAGCGTAGGATCCTTGAGGAGCTCCCGATCGCCCCACCACCCGAGCCAAGACAACCTACGGCGGCTGAGCTGGCCATCCAGGAGGAAAGCGACCAGAGGATCATCACATTGTTGAAGTATCGACTAGTGCCCATACTTACAGAACTGAAACGTAAATTCAAGCGATTTACAAAGAGGGCGACTGTAAGCGATTTTTTCGTGAGCGGCCAACTTTTGTTGACGGAATTGTACTTTTCAGGAGGAATACCAGTTTGAGCTACCTGCCCCTATGATTACGGAGGTGGAAATTGTCGCAACCAATGCCACCATTGAAGACGAACGAGCTCCGGTGGAGGTGATTGAAGATGCACCTATTGACGCCACTCAGGATGCTGGTGCGGAAATGGTCAATGGTACTCACCCTGAATTTGAGTTTACTGAGCCATCCGCCATGCAACTGCAAGCGCAAGCTCAGCTTCAGATCCAACCTAGCGTTGAACGGCAACCAGAATTACCGCCCCTGTATGACATGGATCTGGAACACATGCACATGGATCTCTACAAGGGGAAATACCTGACTCCACAAGATTTTCTGGACGACATAATCAAGATTGCACACAATGCCGCTGTTCGCGTTCACGAGGACCTCGAGCGGTCGCACAAGGCTCAGGCGATGCTGATTGCTGCGGAGGTTAGCATGCAAGAGTTTGATCCTCAGTTCAGGCATGAGTGCCAGCGAATGGCCGAGCGGGAACGCAAGCGGAGGGGGGAGAGAAAGAAAGCAAAGGGGAAGGAAAGGAATGCAGCGGTAGATGCTGGGCAGAATGGGACGTATGCTCCGGGTACGCGACGGAGTGCGCGACATACTGGACAGGAGCCGGAGATTAGCATCACTGATCCTCTTCAACTTGAGAGGCGCCTGAAACGAGCTCGTTGTGGCGACGGGCACCGAGGGAGCTCAGAGTCCAGCGAGGATAGCAAGCTAGAAGGCCTCACGGGGACACCCAGGCAGCCGAAGAAGCGGCCAAGGATGTTACAGAGCGACGATGAAGGTGATCCGCTAGATATGCTAAATCCCACGACATCGTGTCAATCAAAATCGCAGACGGTCAGGTTTGCTGATGACAATGCGGAGCAGCCTGGTGAACTGCCTATCGGTGCGGAGCCTACTACCCAGACAACTGCCGAGCCAGTCCAGCCGAACAGCGCAGTATCGGACAACATGGCGATCGACTCCCCAGCGCCTCGACGATCGGGATTCGATCCATTCCTCTTGAATCCACTTCCACCGGACCAGGACATGATGTTCCCTTCGACTCTAGCCCCGCTTCTGAATGGTGCCAGCCCTGCGCCACTTGCATCATCACCCCAACCAAATGGCTATCCGCGGACACCTGAACTGCCACGCCATCTTTCGCAAACTGCAAGTGTGCAACCGCCCGAGGCGGATGTGCTGCCTGTTGTCCCTCCCCCGCGCGAACCTACGAAATCGCCGACCCCTCTGCCAGACTTTTGTGTGAACGAGGACTCGGTTCTCGATCTCCATTACCAGCTAAAAACGAGAACGAGCCAGCTTGCCGTGGAGGAACTCGAGCAGCTCCGTGCTACGTGCCTGAACAGTGTATGGCGCCACAGGATGGAGTGGGACCGGGATGCTCTGGTGCGGGATCTGCTGGATGTACTGAATGAGTTTCTGGATGACTGTGCCAGTGCGGTCGAGTCTCTTACCTGCTAGCCTACGTGAAGTACACTTTTGTAGTAGATTATTTTTAGTAATATGACCTTTTTTTTTTTTGTTTCCTCCTTGCAAATAGAGCAATACACTCCATTTATTAGGCCACGTCTACATTCAAAGTAGTTACATCGTCATGGCCAACTACCATTATGACGAGGCCGGCAACATGGCCGCGTATTTCCTCGTCACCGTCCTTGCCATCGTCCTCGTCCCCCTCACCATCGCATCCGCCGCACGCATATCCGCCAGTTTGTCCCCGTCCCCCGCACGCAACCGTCCATGCTGACACCGTGCTAGTGCGCCCCGAAGAGCAGACCCAGGGCTGTCCGTGTCAGCCCTGCGTGGACCACAGACAAAAGGTCCTCTCCGCAAATAAAGGTCTATTCAGCCCCAGACTCACGCGGAGGTGCGCCTCCCCTGCCCGTTCTTGGCTTCGACGGTGCCATTTTTTTTTACACGCGTAGGACCGTCGTTCTCGCCGTCGGCTGGTCTGTCGTCGCCTTCTTAATATACAAGGCGCGCAACGCCGACACGGCCAGTAAGGTCTACGACCCGTACGAGATCCTGGGTATATCCGCCGTACGTGACGTCCGGGACATCCTCCTCCTCCTCTTACGTGTTCTCATGCCGTCGTTTTCGATGTGTTCAAGGGTACCACTGAAAAAGAAATCAAATCACTGTTCAAGAAGTTGTCCAAGATTTAGTGCGTCGTGATGGTTGGACACGTGCTAACGGGCGTTCACGTTCATGACAGCCACCCGGACAAGGTCAAGGCGACTGCAAACGAGACGGTGGAGGAGATTGCCAACCGCTTTGTGGAAATCACAAAGGCGTACAAGGCGTACGTGCTACTTCTGTGTTTGTATTCCCAATTTGAGATGCTCATTTTGCGCGCGCACGGGTATATATATGTATATAGTCTGACGGATGAGACGATTCGTCGCAACTATGAACTGTATGGGCATCCCGATGGCCGACAAGAGGTTTCCATGGGCATTGCACTGCCTTCGTGGATCATCGAGAGCAAAAACAATGTGTGGGTATTGGGGCTGTATGCCATCCTCATTGGCGGTGTGCTCCCGGGCATGGTTGGGCGCTGGTGGTTTGGAAGCAGAGGACGCACCAAGGATGGTGTCGAGGCCAAGACTGCAGAAGGCTTTTGGAAGGGCATCGAGGAAGGGAGTGGAATGAGTGACGTTTTCAAGGTGTTTGGCGCTGCATTCGAGCATGAGTCCCGTGCCAAGAACGCGGGTGATTTGAACAAGGTGGTCGACGAGGTCAAAAAGAAGGCAGGCGACGAATGGAAGGAGATGAGCAAGGCCATTGGGAATGACGAAAAGGCTCAACGAGCCTTGGCGTTGCTGTATGCTCACTTTTTGCGGCTGGAACTGGGTTCGAAAGCCTTGGAGCAAGGTAAGGGAGTGTGTCGTTCGGTCCAGACGGTGCTGATGTGCGAGGTCAGAACAATCGACATTGCTTCTTCGAGCGCCTACGCTGCTAAATGCCTTTTTAAACATTGCAGCTGCGCGGAGCTGGCTTGCACCGACTCTTGGTGTTATGCGTCTCCATGCACATCTCGTGCAGGCATTGGTGCCTGGCAAGCCTGCCTCCCTGGAAGCACAGCTGCCGAGCTTTGACGGTAACTCAAACGCTGCTGGAAAGCAGAATCATGCAGGCGCTCTAGAAGTTGTCGACATGGGATTCAAAGGTATATACATCGTTTTGAGTAAGCATGTTTAAAGGACTGACATGATTTAGTGATCGGGGAACGACTGGTCACGCCTTCGTCCATTGTCTTCTTATTGGTGAAATTGCGTATTAGGGGTTCTAACACGTCATCGGCGCCCCCTGTGCAGGATGCCAAGTCGGCAAAAAAGAATGATGAGCTGGACGAAAAGTTTTTGACGGCACGACGAGAAGCGGAGGAGTTGGTTGGGGATGACACGGGGTACGCACATGCGCCCCACTGGCCCGGAGTACGTCTACGTAAAGGCGCGAATGTAGCGATGCTGACGCCGATTTGCAGCTGCGCAAGCCTGGATGGTGGCTCGTTCTTGCCGATGACAAGTCGAACCGGATCGTCGTCCCGCCGATGAAGATCAGCGACGTGCCTCGTTCGAACCCGTCAAAGGAGCGAAATTACCGGTGCTACAAGCTACAGTTCCAGGCGCCGGCCAACGTCGGGCTGTTTACGTGGAAGGTCTACTTTGTGAGCGATACGGTCGTGGGAGAGGAGACGCGTCGCCCCATCTCGGTGAGCTCCCTCCGTCTGTCTGTAAAATAGAGAGGGAAGGCGCTGACATGGTCCTGCAGCTCAAGATTGAGGATGCGTCCGCGCTGGCTGCGGAGGAGCAGACGCCCGAGGACGAGATTTCTGATCCAGAGGAAGACTCGCTGGCTGGGCAGATGGCGGCGATGCGGGGTGGTGCGGTGAAGAAGGCTGGCGAAGGTGTAGAGGAGAGCGAGGACGAGAGTTCGACAGACGAGGACGAGAGCGGGGATGACAATAGCGATAGTGATTAGTGTTCTACATATGCTAGTTACGATATTATTATACCTTTCAAAGGGCGATGTTACCAATTTCTTTTTTTTTTTTTGGTTGGACAAACCATAGCGTTATATATCATATAAGGGCTTATAATCCTCCCAAAATCAAGAAAATAAGATTATAATAGAATTATAATGCTAGGGTCCTTTTCGTGAACTGAGCGCTACACAATACGCAAGGCAGACACGGTGGTCCGAGGAAAAATGCTCTTACGCACGCCCTGGGGGTCCAGGGGGTGTGGGACTCCGTCCGCTACCCGGTGCCCCGGTCAACAGGGGGTTCGGGCAGATTGATACCCACTAAAACCTCTGATTTGGTGACCCAGTACGGTGAAGGACAGGGGTGATGCATATGATAGACGATCACGTGTGGGAGACTCGGTAGTGGTGAAGGAGGGGTCGCGTTTAGTTCTGGCGAGTTGTGATGTTACCACTTTCGTCCGAAACGGACATCTCGGTTCGACAACAATTTCGTGTGCACTGGTACTTACATTTCATGACCACTCATTGGGCACCAATATACACACTGATGTCACCCCGTAAGAACTACCGTTGACTTTTTCTGCGCCGGTTCTTGGCAGAACCGATTTGATTTCTCGTTTCTGTTGAAATCTCGTCCTCTTGCAAACAGGTTTCAGTGATCTGATCTATATTTTCCGATTTGTTCCTCCCCGTGGTGATTCTGGATCTTCCCGGTGATGCGATTCCACGTATAAAGATGGACAGGTAAGTGCCATAACACGATCCCTCTTATCCAATTCTAATGTGCTCAAAATGTGTCGTAAGGATCCTTGCAGCGGCTACGTTGGCCGTTGCAATACCACTGGCGACCAAATTGTATGGGAAGAATGATCCCGGGATGGCTGTACAACTCTCCAGAAATTCATCCTGGATGCATCCTAACAACACCATGGACTTTGCCGCACTGGTTGCCCATGCCAGACCGGCCAATCAGTAGGTCCCTGGTATACATGTTTGTAGACCAACCATTCTCTTACTCGTATTCTGTCAGCAAGCCGATTCATGACTACAAATATGACGAAAGAAACACCGAGGACAATGTAAAGGAATGGACAAGGGCTCCAAGACCTGGCACTGGCTCCTTCTTGGTGAACGAACGTAACGTGTACTGGTATACCTACATCAGGGTCGGTACTAGTACACCTCCCCAGTATTTCTCTGGTACGAAGTTCTTTGGCGCTAGTAGCGCCTGACATTGACTGTTACACTCGTTTTAGTCTGCATCGACACCACTAGTGCGTGAGTGCATTTACTTGCTAATGTCGAGCCTTTCTTACTGAATCCGATCAGCGATCTCTTCATACCAGGAATCGATTGTATTGAATGTAAAGGCCGCAACCTTTTGGATCCCGCTTCATCTTCAACAGCTCGAGACATTGATGAGCCCTTCCAGATATATTATAGTGGAGGTGAATTCCCAATGCACAGACAAAGAGTCGTTGTCAAAGGGAATCTATATACTGACACTGTGACTATTGCTGACTTCACCGTATGTTGGTCATAGTTCATGGACTTGTTAGCCTCTGATTGATAAACGGGACAGGCAAGCATTCAAACCATTGGCGTTGTACGCGTATACCCTCCCCTGTTCCGAAAGCTTCATTATCCTGCGGATGGTATATTAGGATTGGCGTTCACACCAATCTCTAAGTTCCCCGCTCAATCCCTGTTCGGGACACTCGTCCAGGAGGGCAAGGTGATCAATCCAACATTTTCACTCATGCTCACCGACGGAGGAGGCGAGTTATACATCGGAGGAGCAAATAGCAAATTGTACAATGGTAGAATCACATACACCCCGGTGATAGAAGAGGTAGGCTGAAATACAGAGTACTCTGACATACGCTCACATCGGCCAATTGGTTAGGGATACTGGGTTGTGATTTTGGAGAAAGTTATCGTACAAAAGCGAGCAATATTGAATCGAGTGTGGGCCATCATTGATACCGCTTCCAATTTCATCATCGGTGATCGGGAACGAGTTGAACACCTGCACCAGGTTTTTGGCGGCAAATACTTTGAAGGTGGTTTTTATACTTGTAAGTACTGACATCTTTTTTTGTTTTGTTTTAAAACCAGAAGTACTAACTATTTTAAATACTTTTACGCTCACTTGGTAGTCCCATGTCAATCATTTCCGACCGTGGAGTTCACATTCAATCGCAGGTCGTTTATTATTCCACACAAATTTCTCAACCTCGGACCTGTTTATGATGGCGCACCCGACTGTTTCAGCGGTATTATTGCTCCGTATGATCAACCCAGTGAGATTCTCGTATTCAATCATGTCATCAAACTGAGTGGTATTGAACTTTTGCTCTGTTTATCAGGTTACTGGATGATCGGGGCTGTTTTTCTCCGAAGCGTTTACACTGTGTTTGATTACGGGACTGAAGAAGTCGGATTTGCGACACTTGCCAGTGGACGCTAGCTATGTTTGTATAGTTCTCTCTTCAGGGCCTTGCATACGCGACGTGTTCTGATACCAGACGAATACCAGAGCGGGGACGAAAATGATAGCGATTGTGATTAGTGTTCTATGCTAATTACGATGTTATATACATTTGTGTTGGAACCGTGCCGTATCACTATTGGATGCCTCGCTTTCGACACCTTGGCCCGCTCTTTCTTTTTTCCTTGGGTAGGGCGATGCCAGCTACCAATTTTGTCCGAAACGAACACCACAGTTCGACAACTTCGTGTGCACTGATACTTACATATCATGACCACTCATCGATGCATCAAGCCTATCACAAAAAAGACTAAACAGTTATAAGCCTTTATAAACCCCCAAGTAAATCCATTATATGATGTATCTGTTAATGTAAAGGTTTAGTTCTCTAAGAAATGCAGGCTATGCATACACGTAAGAACTACCGTTGGCTTATGGAAGAGGAAATGGGTAAAATTGCACTGTGACATCGGTGAAAATCGACAATCACCGGCTGGTCAAGTGCTTGCCTGGTGACGGGTGATGAGACGGTGATTCCCTATTACCATGTAACTTGGTGATTCCCAGCTAGCATTTTTCCATTCAATACCATGTATATCTTCACTTGTTCCATGGGTGATATGTGCCTGCCCGGTGATGGGTGATGGGATGGTGATCCGGAATCATCATGTAACACGGTAGTTTTCACCTGATGGGTGATATTGAAGGTGTGCGGCTCGGAAATCGGAAAACCTTTGGCAGTCATGAATGTCGCAAGGTCTGACACCCAGCTACCAGCATCAACACTAGCGACATCATCACTGTAAATTTCAAGATTTGACCATCGGCTCCAAGTTTCTTTTGTCGCGAATGTGAAATGTCGTCATAATAACCACGACGATCCTGGTGCCTGCAATGGGGATCTTAACCATTTGAGCACCAGGAATTTCCTGGTTATGGTAGAGGTGAATTGAACCGAGTCTGCAATTAACAGGTGGACAGGTGATTCCAATCAACTGTTCTCGTTTCCCACTCCATGGTGAATTCGGCAAAAAAACGGGTGGTGTCTACCTCTTTCCGGCACCCTGTGTAGTGGTGATGTTCACCCCCCGTTGTTGAACATCACCTCGTTCCCCGTTGGACATCATCCCTTTGTCCGTTGATCCCGCCTGGTGCACATCACCTGGTTTGGTTCCCACAGTGTTTATCTGCGCCGGTTCTTGGCAAAACCGATTTTTGCAACTTGAGGCAGGTTTCAGCGATCTGATCTATATTTTCCGATTTGTTCCTTCTGAATCCCCGCAGTGATCCGAGTCATCCCGGTGATGCGATTCCACGTATAAAGATGGACAGGTAAGTGCCATAACACGATCCCTCTTATCCAATTCTAATGTGCTCAAAATGTGTCGTAAGGATCCTTGCAGCGGCTACGTTGGCCGTTGCAATACCACTGGCGACCAAATTGTATGGGAAGAATGATCCCGGGATGGCTGTACAACTCTCCAGAAATTCATCCTGGATGCATCCTAACAACACCATGGACTTTGCCGCACTGGTTGCCCATGCCAGACCGGCCAATCAGTAGGTCCCTGGTATACATGTTTGTAGACCAACCATTCTCTTACTCATATTCTGTCAGCAAGCCGATTCATGACTACAAATATGATGAAAGAAACACTGAGGACAATGTAAAGGAATGGACAAGGGCTCCAAGACCCAGTGGCGCAGGCTCCTCCTTGGTGAATGAACGTAACGTGTACTGGTATACCTACATCAGGGTCGGTACTAGTACACCTCCCCAATATTTCTCTGGTACGAAGTTCTATTGGCGCTAGTAGCGCCTGACATTGACTGTTACACTCTTTTTTAGTTTGCATCGACACCACTAGTGCGTGAGTGCATTTACTTGCTAATGTCGAGCCTTTCTTACTGAGTCCGATCAGCGATCTCTTCATACCAGGAATCGATTGTATTGAATGTAAAGGCCACAACCTTTTGGATCCCGCTTCATCTTCAACAGCTCGAGACATTGATGAGCCCTTCCAGATATATTATAATGGAGGCCAGATATATTTTAATGGAGGTAGACAAAGAGTCGTTGTCACAGGGGATCTATATACTGACACCGTGACTATTGCTGACTTCACCGTATGTTGGTCATAGTTCATGGACTTGTTAGCCTCTTATTGATAAAGGGACAGGCAAGCATTCAAACCATTGGCGTTGTACGCCGCGTATACCCTCCCCTGTTCCGAAAGCTTCATTATCCTGCGGATGGTACAGTATATTAGGATTGGCGTTCACACCAATCTCTAAGTTCTCCGCTCAATCCCTGTTCGGGACACTCGTCCAGGAGGGCAAGGTGATCAAACCAACATTTTCACTCATGCTCACCGACGGTGGAGGCGAGTTATACATCGGAGGAGCAAACAGCAAATTGTACAATGGTAGAATCACATACACCCCGGTGATAGAAGAGGTAGGCTGAGATACAGAGTACTCTGACATATGCTCACATCGGCCAACTGGTTAGGGATACTGGCTTGTGATTTTGGAGAAAGTTATCGTACAAAAGCGAGCAATATTGAATCGAGTGCGGGCCATCATTGATACCGCTTCCAATTTCATCATCGGTGATCGGGAACGAGTTGAACGCCTGCACCAGGTTTTTGGCGGCAAACACTATCTATATGGTTTTTATACTTGTAAGTACATACTGACATCTTTTTTTGTTTTGTTTTAAAACCAGAAGTACTAACTGTTTTAACTACTTTTACACTCACTTGGTAGTCCCTTGTCGATCAATTCCGACCGTGGAGTTCACATTCAATCGCAGGTCGTTTATTATTCCACACGAATTTCTTAACCTCGGACCTGTTTATGATGGCGCACCCGACTGTTTCAGCGGTATTATTGCTCCGTATGATCAACCCGGTGAGATTCTCGTATTCAATCATGTCATCAAACTGGGTGGTACTGAATTTCTACTATTAGAATACTGGATGATCGGGGCTGTTTTTCTCCGAAGCGTTTACACTGTGTTTGATTACGGGACTGAAGAAGTCGGATTTGCGACACTTGCCAGTGGACGCTAGCTATGTTTGTATAGTTCTCTCTTCAAGGCCTTGCATACGGTAGACTGTACATGCGGAACGTTGCTGATACTGATGTAGTCTACCAGTGTCATTTTAATTTTTGTACTAGCAGCATATGTCAGACTTGCCCTTACCCTTTTTGTAAGAAGTTCATGGCCACCACCAAAAAGTTCAACTGGGCCGCTGCAAAGGCCGCAAAGGCTGCTGGGCCCCGCGCACCGGGTTCGAAAGCGGTTCCAGAGCCAAAATCGCAAGATTGTCTAGTCGGACTGTCCTTTGTCTTCACCGGTGAGCTCTCCTCGTTCTCCCGCGACGAGGCCGTCGACCTCGCGAAACGCTATGGCGGGTGAGCCGAATATCATTTTTGCATATCATTACACGACAACAACTCGGAACTGCTCGGTAGGCGCGTCACGCTCCAGCCCTCCTCCAAGACGTCCTATGTAGTCCTTGGCGACAACGCCGGTCCGTCCAAGCTCGCCGCGATCAAGAAACACGGCCTGACGACGCTCTCTGAGGACGAGTTCCTCGCACTCATCGGCACGCGTGTCGGACCCGGCGGACCTGGGGGCGCGCCGCTCGATGACAAGACGCGCAAGAAGATGGAGAAGGAGGCGGATGCGATCAAGTCTGCTGCCAAAGCGCTCGAGGAACGCGAGGCGCAGGAGCTGAGCAAGGATAAGGGCAAGGGCAAGGCTTGTTCGGGTAGCGGGAGGTGGGTGTATTGCATTCTTGCTGTCGACGACGCGCTCGCTCGCTCTGACGGATCAACGTCTGTCTAGCGTTGGCACGAGACTGGATCCGGCGTCGCAACTCTGGACCACGCGTTATGCCCCCAAAACGATGAAAGAGATTTGTGGCAACAAGGGCCAGGTGGAAAAGCTACAGCAGTGGCTAAACGACTGGTTTGTCTCTTTTTTTTTTAATTCTGCTTCTTTTTGTCTGGCTCATTCGTGTTGACACAGGTCGTCGAGCTTAAAGTCGGACTTCAAGAAGCCAGGCAAGAATGGTATGAACATATTTCGCGCCATCCTCATATCTGGGCCTCCGGGTATCGGCAAGACGACGAGCGCGCACCTGTGCGCCAAGCTCGCGGGATTAACGCCGATCGAGCTCAATGCAAGTGATGCGCGGAGCAAGAAGCTGGTAGAGGTAAGGTTTTTTTTTTGAACGCGTAAGACGACGCGTCCTGATGCTTTTTCGAGAATGGGATGAACATCAATAACACCTCCCTGGATGGCTGGATGGGCGGGAAAGAGGTATGTGTCGCTGAGATGTTCTCGACATTGAGAATTGAGGACATCAGGCCAAGAATGCGCTTGGCATCGCCATCACGGACAAGTCCTGTCTCATCATGGACGAGGTTGATGGTATGTCTGCAGGAGACCGGGGAGGTGTCGGTGCTTTGAATGCATTGATAAAAAAGACCAAGGTACGTGTCATTAGGTTGGCCAGACTTTGCATTAATGCAACGTTAGATCCCGATCATCTGTATTGCCAACGATGGTGGAGCTCAAAAGCTGAAGCCCATCAAGAACAATACGTTTAACTTACCTTTTAGGAGGTACGTTGCGCGAAAAGTATCATTCTTGTTGTTAATGTGGAAATATAGGCCCGAGGCTACCGCAGTCCGTTCGCGCATCCTTAGCATCTTGTTCAAGTGCGTGTTTGGTTTGCTTGCACGAGGTCTCTGTCGAACGCTATATTTTTCAGGGAAAAGATGAAGATCCCAACCAATGTCGTTGACCAACTCATTACCGGAGCACAGTCGGACATACGTCAAGTAATGAATATGCTTTCGACTTGGCGTTTATCTAGCGATACCATGACATTTGATGAAGGCAAGGAATTGTGCGTCTTCCATCATTCTCAGTGTTCTTGCTAAAACAAGTGGTAGAACTAAGATGAATGAGAAGACAACCATTTTGACACCCTTTGATGTCACGAACAAGATACTGGGGCCTTATCTGTTTTCTCGCACGGCTAGAGAAACGTTGGGGGACAAAATGGAGTTGTACTTTCATGATCATTCATTTGTCCCGCTGTTCATTCAGGTAGGTTTAACCAACGTACTGGGAACGTCATCTCAAATCTTGGAGAACAGGAGAACTACCTCAAGACCGAGCCTGCTAAGATTCGCGAATTAAATGGACCACCTAAAATAATGAGACATCTTCAATTGATGGATAAAGCAGCCTCCTCTATATCCGATGCTGACCTGGTGGATGCACTCATACATGGGTTCGTATTGTGTCTTTTTGCTACCTGGTTAGTTATTTGGCTTTTCTTCAGACCTGAGCAGCATTGGGCTTTGATGCCACTGCATGCCGTGTGCTCGACCGTGCGACCTGCCTCGTTCCTCTTTGGCACTGGCATGGGTTACGGTGGAGCTAATCAAATGTCTTTCCCGCAGTACGTCCTCGGCCTCATAATTGTTGTTATGTTGTTCACGCGTGTGTAGATGGCTTGGACAAAACTCGAAACAAGGGAAATTAGCCCGTCAACTCGGCGATGTGCAAATCCACATGCGCCTCAAAGTGTCGGGAGACAAGACGGAGATACGACAATCCTATATACCAGCGTTATTCCCTTATATTGTAAAACCGCTGGTCGACGATGGTTCGGTAGGTCCCAGATGGTTCGGTCCACTTGTGACTTGGCTCAACATTTGTAGTCTGCGGTCGACGAGATCATTGAACGCATGGACGAGTACTATCTCTCTCGCGAAGACTGGGATACCATCGTTGAACTCGGGGTCGACCAAAACAAGGATGACATGGTATTGAAGAAGATTCCAGCATCGACTAAGACGGCATTTACGAAAAAGTGAGCTTTCTCGATCAAATGCAAGTCAATTTCGATTTATCCTGATGTTATTTCGCTAGGTATAATGCGAGGGAACATCCAATTGCCTTTTATAAAGCGGTTGATTTAGGTAAGACGCCAAAGAAATTGGCAAATGGGCCTGCACCCGACCTCGAGGAGGCGTTTGATGTGCGTGACTCCGCGTCCACTTTTTTTTCGGTCATGGACCAGTTTAACAGGTCGAGGACGAGATCCCGGATGCGTCGGATGACGAGAGTAAAAAGGTGGACGAAGACGACATCAATGCGGACAAGCTCATTTCTGCAAGCAAGCCCAAACCGAAGAAGTTGACGATGATGCGATTGAGCAGCAAGCAACCCAGGGGCAAGGTCAAACCCAAACGATGAGAGCATACCAACCGTAGTTATTTCTTTTATCGTTTGCATAATTCTTCTCCTTTTTGTTTACCATTCATGTACTTTAATGCGGGGAATGCTTGGATTGTTTCGAATATTATAATATTATTAGCGCTAGTCTGTCTCGAGGGGTGGGCATGGCGGCCTTTTCGCTATTCATATCCCAGTGTGAATTTGACAGTCTGTAACCCAGCTTCCGGGCTGTTGCAGATTCAGGAGTGCAGAATCCATTCGATATTACGTCGTAAAGAATTTATAACTAGTAATAATGCTGAATGACACTACAAATGTACACTATACCGTAAATGCAAGGTGACGAGGAATGCAAGAAAAAGGGTATCTGAACCAGTGAGGGTCGGTGGTTATTGATGCTAGCGTCAACTGGCAAGAGTCGCAAATCCGACTTCTTCAGTCCCGTAATCAAACACGGTGTAAACGCTTCGGAGAAAAACCGCCCCGATTATCCTGTAAATTTCACGGTCGGGAATGATTCGCATGGGTCTACATTGTGAGCATGAAATGGGATGTCAAGTTAGCAGTTGAGGACCGTGGTTTGCATAAAACAAAACAAAAAAAGTCGATACTTACAAGTGTAAAAACCATCACGAAAGTATTTACCGCCAGATTTCCGGTGCAAGCGTTCAACTCGTCCCTGATCGCCAATAATGAAATTGGAAGCGGTATCGACGACGGCCAATACTCCTTCCAATATAGCCTGCTTTCGTACGGAGACTTTTTCCAACTTTATAAGCCAGTATCCCTGATCAGTGACCGATGTGAGCAAATGTCGGCATACAACGTATCTTCGCTTACCTCTTCTAACACCGGAGTGTATGTGATTCTACCGTTATACAATTTACTATTTGCTCCTCCGATGTATAACTCGCCTCCATCGTCGGTGAGCATGAGTGAAAATGTTGGATTGATCACCTTGCCCTCCTGGACGAGTGTTGCGAACAAAGATTGAGCAGGGAAATTCGAGACTGGTGTGAACGCCAATCCTAATATACCATCTGCAAGATAGTGAGGTTTTTGGAACAGGGGAGGGTATATGCGTGCAACGCCAATGGTTTGAATATCTGCCTATCCATTTATCGATCAGAGGCTAACAAACTCGTAACAAACTATGGCCAACATACGGTGAGGCCAGCTATTGTCACGGTGTCGGTATATAGTTTCCCTTCGACAGGAAATCTTTGTCTATATGAGAAGTCACCGGTATATAATATCTTGAAGGGCTCATGAATGTCTCGAGCTGTTGGAGATGAAGCCGGGTCCCAACGAGTATGGCTCGCACATTCGACGCAATTGATTCCTGGTATAAACAGATCGCTGATTGAATTAAGTAGTGGGAAAGGCTCGATATAGTCGAGTTAATGTACTCACGCACTACTAGTGTCGATGCAAACTGCAACATGATAAGAATCAATGTCTGGCGTTCCTAGCACTAGAAGAACTTCGTACCAGAGAAAAACTGGGGAGGTGTACCAGTACCGACCGCGATGTAAGTATACCAGTAAACAGTGAGTGGCGTCGCCTGTGATTCGGAAAGGAGATTTTACCGATAGCGGGCATCATCATTAGGGTAATGCATGGGTACCATGGGTATGGGTATGGGTTGGTTCTCTCCAACCCATGCATTACCCATTACCCATGGCCTCGGGTAACAATACCCGTGGGATTTTGTACCATGTCACTGTGAATTGAATTGACAACACATGTGCTTCGACAACCTTATTTACCTTTAGAGCCAAACAATATATCATAATTTTTTTAAAAAAACATGAAACTAATTAAAAGACAAAGAGATTAAACAATGAATAATCCAGCAAAAACTTCTTTCAACAACTCCATGACTGGCAAACGAATCTCCCAGCCTACAGAAAAGGTTCTTGCTCTAGAAGAAGCCCACAAGGGCAAGCGACACAGTAATGACAATATGGATGATAACCATAGCACTGCCAAGAAACAGCGTACAGACCACTGGGCCAACCAGCCTCCAAGTCACAACATGTAGGCACACTGTACTACCTCAAATGAGAGGGAAGACAAGGCCAGCACCATGGAGAGCAGGTACAGGCAAACTTGAAGTAAAACTCCTTCTTCCAATGCAGGCGACCTCACAGAGGAGGACCTTGTTACTCCACAAGCAAGTGACAAGGAGGAAGAGTCTTCTGATGTCGAACGAGGTGTACTAGAGTATAATTTGGTCAGCACACCATTGCTAACGACAACCAGAATGCATGATGAGGGATTAGTCATCCCCTATCTATGCTTTTTTTAGCCCCGTACCTGATATTCAGTATGTTAATGGCTGCCGCTGCCACATCTTCAAGTGTCTTGGTAAACACTGCAAACATGCAGTGCACCAATTCCTTGACAAGGCTGACAAGATGTCCACTGGCAACATGTACAAACATGTCAAGTCTTGCTGGGGTCTTGATGTCTTGAATTCTATCAGCTGGGTATCTAATCTTGAAGGTGCCCACCAAGCTATAATATGGTATCAATCAAACAGTACAATAATATCAGCACTAAAGGTCAAAGAAAAGGTTACTTACTCTAATAGGCAACTGACGAAGGCTGAGACGAGGGTGGAGATTGTTCATTGGGTTGTTGAGAACCTGCAACCATTTGACATTGTCAAAGACTGCACATTTCAGTATCTGATGAAAGCTGGGTGTCCAGAGTACTACTTACCTCACCTGAGTACTGTATTGTGGGATGTCAAGGTCATTTTCGGGCATGCACATAACAAGATTGCTAAAACATTGCAGGTCAGTTCATATCAGACCATTAAGAGACAATAACATTAATGAATATCTCACCCAAGCCAGAGATACGATGGCAAACTCAGTTTTACAACTGATTGTTGTATGTCACCAAACCACAAAGCACTTGTAGCATTTGCCATCCACTTAGCTGTGGATGGTAAGCCATGCTCATATATCCTAGATGTAGTTGAGGTGGCAAAGGTGAGCAGTGACTACTTGGAGGACTACTGACACACCTGGCTGAGTATTCCTCGACCTCAGTTGCACACTGGCCATACCCTTGCTGAGACATTCGCAAATATCCTAAATGAGTTTGGGATATCAGACAAGGTAGGCAGAATGATGAAATATAACAATGTACCTGAAAACAACATACCTTGACAGATCTTGGCAGTGACAGTGGACAATGCATCATCCAATGATATGATGACTGAGCATCTGGCTGACTTGGTAGCACATTTCAGCAGAAGCACTAGCCGTGTATGATTAGGGTTCCGCATGGGTAACCCATGGGTCTCGAGCCTGACACCCACACCCACACCCATTGAAAAACCCATACCCCCATCAAGGGTATGGGTATACATGTGGGTTATTGAACATTTACCCACAGCTAT
>JBBPUL010000268.1:0-26542 GCA_038094675.1 Spongispora temasekensis | reverse complement strand
TTGATGGAGCTCCACACAAACTCGACCAAATGGGGATTTAGTCACATGCTCGGCTATTTTTGGCTATGCACAAGCCGGCTCCGGCTCTCGGCTAAGCTCCCAATAGCCACAAGCTCCCGCAACACTAATGTCATTATGGAAGGGTGCCTTTATCACCCACAAAGGCCTCTTCAAACCAATGGTCATGTTCTTTGGCATGAACAATTCCCCCTTGATGTTCCAATGATTTATGAATGACTCATTCCGAGATATGATCACTGAAGGATGGCTCGTCATCTACAGTGACCTCAAAAACCCTTTCCATACTAACCCCAATGGCAGTGCACACAGTGCACTGCCAATCACTGTGGGAATTTCGCTTAATTTTGGTGGAGATATGAATAGAACATACTCTTGGCTACAACATCGCTCCCTGGGTCATGTGATTTGGTTCACACACTATAAAGATATGACCATTCTAAGACAGCCATGTCATGGAAAGGGTGTGGCTCTAGGAGTGGCAGAGCACTTCTTGGAGCGAAGTTTGGATATAGTAGAAGGGCTGACACCAGTTTCCTTAGCAACAGCTTCACCAAAGAGGCCAGCATCAAGCAAAGAAAGAATAGTGTTTTGCTGAGTGAGAGAGAGGGATTTAACCATGATGGCAGTTGAGAAACAAGGAGTGTGTGAACTTTTTTAAACTCAGACATGCTGTTTACATGCATATATTTGTCCCTACAAACAAACAATAACAAATATTCAATGATTTGGCTGAGATTCTAGTCATGATTTCAAAAGCTCAAAAACCCTTTCCATGACATGGCTGTCTTAGAATGGTCATATCTCAATAGTGTGTGAACCAAATCACATGACCCAGGGAGCGATGTTGTAGCCAAGAGTATGTTCTATTTATATCCACACCAAAACTAAGAGAAATTCCCACAATGATTAGCAGTGCACTGCACACACTGCCATTGGGGTTAGTATGGAAAGGGTTTTTGAGGTCACTGTATATGGACAACCTCCTTATCTTCTCCCCCAACAACAAATCCCACACAGAATGCACACGCCACATCCTTCAATGCATGATGGAACTAGACCTCCATCTATGTCTCAGCAAGTGCAAATTTGCCACCTCTGAGGTTGAATACCTCAGCATGATTGTCAAACCCAGTGAACTTGCCATGGACCCCATCAAGCTTGACAGTATTGCTTCCTGACCAGTCCCCAAGAAAGTCAAGGATATGCATTCTTTCCTAGAATTTGCAAATTTCTACCAGTGTTTCATCCCCTCATACTCCAATGTCATCCAACCCCTCATAGACCTCACTAAGAAGACTACAGCATGGCTCTCATAACAGACATCACTTGTATCACACTTACTCATCAAGCCAAAGATCTCAGCATAGACAGGACTGTAAGTATTGACCATGAAATTCACTCCACCTTGGCCTGAGGCAACTTCATCGAGGATGACCTTCAGCTACAAGCCAATTAGTACCAAAACATGAAAGAAAAGAAAAGAACAAATGTCTGTTGCAGTAATGGTTACAGTGACTCTTGGAACTTCTCCAGTGAACACCTCTGGGAATAACTTCCCTACCAATGATGGACCAGAGTAGAAAAAGTCAATAATAAGTCCAGCAAGGGTAGAGTGAGTGAGGTTATTGACATGCCCCTGGTAACAGCATCAGTTATGTAATGTGGCTTACCTCCACATCAACTCCATCCCTAAAAAATAGGCCACTGTTGTCCAGCAGCTCCTTTGTGATCTTGATGTTGCAATCATGATGATTTTTGGAATCCCACTGATATCACTGGGTGATAAAAGCATGAGCCTTTTTTCTTAGTGCAGATAGCCAGCTGCTGAGATCTTCTCATAGTTAATGCAGGAATTTGTAATTGTTAGAAATGAGAATGACAGAAAAAGTACACATGAGTTGAGAAATACTTGATGCATTTGTGTAACGATGGATAGAGAGGGATAGAGGAAGAGATACTGGTAACCACATGTAATGGTTAGCATTGGGTTGATGTCCTTGTGCTCAGAGGTTGCAAGCTGGTGTTGGCTATCCAGCTATGTCATTGACGAGGGGAAGGAATGAGTCTTAAGAGAAAAGCCTCCCTTATATGACAACACTTGTGATATAGGACTGGGGAGTGACTGCCACAAGTATGCTACCTTATATACTATGACTATCATGCACAGACCAAGTACAGAAGGGCTACTCTAAAGCTACTTAGTAAGTATGATGTGATGCATCAGTCAGCAATGATGTCATGGTGACATCATGGTCCAGACCATACGTCATAGGTCATGTGATACCAGTCTAGGCCTACAGATAAGATAGGCACTACACAAGATAAGATAAGATAAGATTGACACTGAAGATAAGATGAGAAATGATATGGCAAACAATCACAACAGACATCCTCTCCTTAGGTAGTGATGTCAAGTCTTGACAACTGTTTTGACCACTCCATCTGTAGCTGTTTGAACTACTTCATCTGAGCTAAATGGCCCCCATTACCTTTTTCAGTGCACTCAGAGCATTGCATGCCTGTCCTATTAGTGATAGCTATGTTGAATTTCAGTCAGCGAAGAACACATGAGGTGCACATGTACCTGCAGGTGCATTGTCTGGAGGTGCCCGAGATTTCTTCCCTTTGTCCAGGTCATCATCCTTGCTTTCATAGATTATCTTGTGCTTGGCCATGGTGTAAAGGCAAGGAGGATGAAGGAATTCATGGTATTTTCTTCTGAGTTCACAAGTGATAGGTTATGTCAAAGTTATTGTGCTAAGTAAAAGTACAGCATTGTTACACTATTTAGCTAGAATGAAAGGGTATTTGTATTTATTGTAGCTATACACTAGGGTTGCTCTCGGAAGGTGAAAGATTTCAACCCAACTCATATCACTGAGACTGCCATCTGATGTGCCCATGGATGAGTGATCACCACTGTCAGTAGTCTCATCAACTGTAGTATGTCATTTTGTTATTCTAAAATTGCCCTCATCCTTGTATTCATGGTGATGCTTCAAGGTACTGGTAGAATATGTCCTTGACATCTGAATTGGGGGAAGATGTTGAAGAGGATTGTTGGGCAAGATTGTGGAGGAGGCAATGGTGGGAGTGGATGAAACTAAGATGGTACTTGATGAGGTGATATTCCATAGCACAGTGTTGGCCCATTTATTCTTTGATCTCTTTGCTATCTAGTAGTTATTGGGGAGCTTGGAGAGCACACATGATGATCTCATTGATGAAATTGCCATGAGTAAACCAGTGATTTCCTTTAATGTTGTTTCCTCAATCTTTGATGGATAAGATAAGCTTCTTCTGAACTGTCTCAAAGAGAAGAATAAGAGGTTAGAAGTACTAAGAAACATGCAGAAGCATAAGACCAGTCCAGCTGAAATTGGATTGGATTATGGTGGTCTTGAGGGTGCTGGGGTGCATAATGGCAAAAAGGGGTCAAAACACTCTTCAAGAGGTTCATTGTATAGCAGACAAACTGCAAGCAAGATGTAGAAAAAAGATTCTAGGTTGTGGTAACCATTATGTACTACTGGCTTTCTGGCCCCAACATTGTTAAGTTCTGTGGCCATTCATGCCCATATTCTCTGACACAAATCAGAACATTAAACAAAAGCTAAAAGCTAACAATGCATCATGCACTATAGTGAGCTTGAGTCAATTGACAAACCAGAATCACTCAGGAGGGGCTCATCGGCCACAGGAATAATGATGCTATTGGTGTTTCTCAAGCCTGTCAGAGACAGCAGTTTCCTTTTCTCATCAACATGAACCAAAGGGGTGAGGCCTGAAGTGAGCTTATCAGGGAGGAAATGTTGATCAGGACTGCATAGCCCCAATCACCAAGGAGACCACAATGGGAGAGACTCAAGATTCTTGCATGAGTCTGAGTTCTCTCAGGCTCTTGGAGCACTTGGTTTATGAACTCAATGCCAAGTTCATCATGCATGAGAACAAGAAAAAGGTAAAAGACTAACATCATGATGTAGTATGCCCACATCCTTAAGAGCATCATGATGGGCTATTAGACATAAGTAATCAATGCTAGCTATAAAAAAAACCACATGCACCACATAAACAGTTGATAAGTCTAATAAGTAGCTCAGAAAGTGAGGTAAAGTTGAAGATGGGATAGTGATAGCCTCTTGGTTTTGAAACAAGATGGGACAAGACATGTAGGCTATATGAGGATTGAGGACAACTATTGACAAGCAAGCAGAGAATATGAGTTGAATGGTTGAGGAAGTTTTGAGTAATGGGGTGTTGAGTCTGAACCTGTTGTTTGTGGACCAAATTCAGAACACACTTCACATTGGCCTTATCCAGCATCCTCAAGATCCTACCTTCAGTGTAGTGTCATAGCAGATCTACCCAAGAGTCCTTCACAATAACCTTCTCCTCTGCTTCATCAACAGTAACTTTGCCACTCCACACAGTTGTGCCCCAGCTGTGTAGTGATCTGGGAAAAAACAACAGCATATCGACAATGATGCTATGCTTCTTTTGTCGAATGAGTATTTGAATTTTCTTTCAGTTGTCCTCAGTGGGGAATATAGTGGAATCAAAGCTGAGGGTAATCACATCTGCAAATGTGACTCCAAGAAGAATCTGGAGAAATTCTTCAAGGAATCAATAGATATCAAGGAGGTGAGTGGAAATGGAGCTGCTATAGTCAAATAGTGTAAGGATTATGTGTGCACCTAGAAATCAAATGCCAGGTGTTATATATTGGCCATCCTGAGCCTTGAGAAGAAAGGCCACTTTCCTGGTGAGTTTGACATATGATGTTTTTTTATTGTCTTCATTATGTGTCTTATTTACTTCTCCTATGACATAAATGTCAGTTTGCATGTCAAACTTCTCATTTTTTGCATTGTGGTTTATGATTACTCCCTCCTTGCAAAGAAGGAGGTCAGGTTTTTGAATAGCACTGCTCAGACCATCCATAGGATTGTCCACAGCCTTCCCAGTTCATTGTCTATTATAGGATTGATTGAAATAAAAACATAGCATACACTTGAGTACTTACCTTGTACACAGATAAGAATCCAGAACATGCTAAATGACATGATTGAAAAATTGTGCCACTTTCTCCTCTGCATCATTCAAATTTGCAGACATATCTGGGAAGTATGCCCAATGGCCATTCATCCACTGCCAGAGATTGTTCATTTGAACAAGAATGGATTTGATGTCTGTGGCAGAGGGGAATAGCCTGTTATCTAGGAAAAGCTTGACCAGAAAGTATATCATCTGGGTCTAATCAAGTTTCCAATGCATGGGGGCTATATCTTCTGTAATTTTGGGGTCTATGGATTCATGATATACATCTGCCCTGTGGCAGAACTGAGGGGGTATGGCCAGCTGTATATGAGCCAGTCAACAATTCAAACATTGAGTCTGGAAGCACCCAATTCACTGCACATAGCCTCAGTGGTGTATCAACTTAGTCCATCTCTGAGTCATGATCATTGGATAATAAAGGGTAAGGTCATTATTTGCTTGAGAGTCTGAGGGGGATTGGAGGTAAGTCACTTCATGTAGTACAGCTCCATCAGAACTGATGGACTGACCATCTTCTTGATAATCCTGCATCATATTTGTGTGGTCCTGGAACCAATTAGTTCCATAGCAAAGCCCTATTAGTTGGTTCATGTGTCAAAGAACACTAGTCTCAGAACAGAACCTCTTGCCACATCATAGGCAGCAGATGTTTTTGGGCCTTCCACAATTTGTCTTCACTCTGGGCATCAGTGTGGGAGGTGTTTTGAAACAAAAGGTAAGTAGGGCAAGTATAATATCAGGCAATGTAGGCTCAGGTGCACCTTATGCTTATAATTGAAATAAGTACTGCCATTACAGACAATTCTCTCTTGAATATCATTATGAGCACCACACCTCCTCATCTCTCATCTTATCATCAGCATCTATCTTATCTCATCTCACTCACAGCACCTATCTTATCTGTAGGCCTAGACTGGATCACATGACCTATGATGTATGGTCTGGACTATGATGTCACCATGACATCATTGCTAACTGATATATGACATCATCATTACTAAGTAGCTTTAGGGTAGCCCTTCTGTACTTGGTCCATGTGTGATAGTCAGTAGTATATAAGGTTGTGTACTTGTGGTAATCATCCAGTGTCCTCTACTTGTAAGGCATCAGGTTAGAATTCTATCACTCCTTCACTTTCTTTATTCATAAGACATCCTTTGACTATTGACTATGTTCTTGGTATGACCATACAAGCCAGTTCCCTACCTCACCATCTCCTGAAGATTGCCAGGTTCTATAACCAAACTCCAGTGTGGACTAGCTTGAGCATTCTCTTTGCACTGATGCTCACCTCCATCTTCACACCTACTTGAAGTCAGGTTTAGTGCATTGCTAGTTCACAACACAAGAATCAAGCTATAGTCAGGCCCCTACCAGTTGCTGTTTAGCTTGATGGTACTGGTCTTCACTTGAAGTGCAAACCTCTTTATTTACCACCTTTTGAGTTTTTCTATGAGTTTTATTGTGCTGAAGAATATTATTGCTGTTTAGTATTTGACTGGCAGTTAAGAGAACTCTGCTATAATGGTTGGTCAGCACTCAAGACCTTAAGTGCATTTTACCCTTAACTGGGCTATCACATCGAGAGAATGTGATTGACCTAGGGAGTACCATTGTTGGTTGTGGAATTTGGGCTAAGCATTTGTGCTGTGATACCGCCTGAACCACAACTCCTGTTGTCACAGTTCATCCTTCATGAGTTGACAATTTTTGAAACTGCTGGCACTTCATGTGCTTTTTCTTTTATAGCTTTTCTTTGGTTGAGCCTTAGCTCCCAAAATGACTTCTTTGCAAATCTGAGTCTGACTCCCCTCTCTCTTCTACTCTTTTATCACCTCTACAGGCATTTCCTCCTCTATGGCTCTGAGTCCTCTGTCACCCTCTTCTACTACTGCCATCCACTCTGTTTAGTTCACTAAACATGATGAAGTCTTTGAAATCCCTGCACACAGGCCTTGCAAGGTCTGTACCTTGAAGATGTATGAGGCTAAAGTGTGCCCCTCATGTTTCAACTGTGGGAAGTTGGGACACTTTTTGAAGGTTTGTTCATGTCCTGTGATGTATTACCACTGCTATGCCACTAGGCATATATGCAAAGACTGCCCGATGGAATGGGTTCACTTTATGCTGAAGACAAAGGCACACAAGATATCCTCAGTGGCTCTATTATCACCCAAGGTCTCTTATTCTCCTGCTGTCAAGAGCTCAGCAGCACCTCCCATCCTCTCCATTTCCTCCTCTGCTGGAGAGTGCCTCCTCTGGGACTGTCTTATGTGCCAAGACAAGCATATCAAGGCTCTCGAGGTATAGGTCACCTTTCTTCTTCTCTCCACTCCTAAGATTCAGTCTGCAAAGACCAAGAAACAAAAACTACTGTACCAGTTACTCCAGCAAAGGACAAGGATGCCAAAAGGCAAAAGAGTGCTGCAAGACAAAGATGCTGTTGCTCATGTAGTGCTTGCTCCAATTTCTCCTTCTCTGGTGTATTCTCTTCCCCCATCCCCACCACCAGAAGAAATTGAGCATCTAGAGCTCAAAGAAATGAAATACCAGCACCTCATGGGTCTTCACAAAACCAAGGACCAATTGGATTTTATGATCCATTATGTGAAAGAAGATCTGCATTACTCCTCTCTTTTGAGTAAGCTGCTTGAACAGCTCTCGGAAGTTACCAATGAGATGCGAGCCTTGGACCCTGGTGACATTTTCTGGCTGACTAACAAAATGGTCACTGCTGAAGATGTGGAGCATTTTAACACTTCTCTTCCCTCCTATGTCACTCAGCGAGTCTAGAGAGCATGAATCCAAAATAATAATTTAAAACTAAAGGTTTTTTGTTGGTCTTCCACAATGAAGTAAAACTATTCTCTTTCAAGGTGTACTCCACAATGAGTATAAACTAGCAGGGTTCCTTCAAAATTGAGGTTAAACTATCAAGTTCTTTTTTAGAATCTTGGACATCAAAGCAAAGGTTGCCCTACCAACATGATGATTTCAGCAAAAAATATTCTTGATTTCATTCATTCTCAAATGATAATCGGGATGCTGATCATTAATATGGGGGTAATAGGAATATAATAACATGTCAAGTCCTTGTTGTCTTGACTAGACAAGATCAGAATGCAGAATCTCAACCATTTGAACTATACAAGCTCATCAACATTATGATGAATGAACCTCATGTCATCCATGATATCTGAGCACCCACCATCCTAAACCCTACATGTGCTTTCTGACATCCTATTGACTCACCTATGTTCTAAGTGGGCACAGGGCACAATCTGGCATGAGTGATGCTGGACAGAATGTGATTGGACTCAAAAAAAAGCATATCCTCATCCTTGACAATGTGCATCACCATCACTTCTCATCACCCTAGAATCTCACTTTGTGTTCCATCAAGTTAAAGTTGTCAACTGAAGTCACTTAGGGTACTACTGCAGAGTTACTATTGATGATGGGGTTGTCAGTATCATCAAACAGAACTAGATGCATACATCACTTGACCACCCCTTGGGTAGTCTTGTTTCTCAACTTGAATATTCCTCCCTTTAGTCATATGTGTCTTGAGACAGCATTCCTGCTTTTGGCGATTTCACTGCTTGACATACCCTTTCAGGAGCTTAGCACCTGTACAGTCTGTGCAGTTAGTGCCAAGCACTTGGTTTGTACATAGTGGCCTGATGATGTGCCAGTGGTTAGGCAGTACAAATTAAAACTACTGTGTATGTACTGAACTTCAGTGATTGTTCTCATCTAGTAAATCCAATAGCCTGTAACCTTACAGTGCCACCCTACTTAACCTAATATAACCATGATGCGATGATGATGCAACCTGTTAAACACAGCATGACAACAACATGACTTCATGCACTCCCATTAATTGAAGGTTTTTCTATCTCTAATTCTGACCACCAACACAATTCATTGAATGTCGACACAACACTGCTGTGATGACTATGCAGCCTAATGACAACATAAAAGATATGTTATTGACCTCTTCACGCACTTCCACTAATCAAAATGTTTTTAATCCCTGATCCCTACCACCAACCAACATGAAACATGATTTGTTGAATGCTAATACATTGCCACTCAGACTCAACTCAACATTCAATGTTCAATGATGAATGAACTATGACCACACTGCATGCTGCACAATTACAATGTGATGGCATGATGATGACATAAAAGATATGTACCCATTTACTGACTTTGTGCATTCCCAATAATCAAAAGAATGACAGCATGACCATGGACAGTATAACATGAACACAACAATGCCATACCACCAACCACCACCACCACCACCATTACCACTTGCATGTGACAGACCATGACTGAAATGATGATGACAGCAAGGCATCATGGCAATGACAGTGACAATATTGATGACAATGATGTGCCACTGGCACTACCACATGACACAGCATCACAACATGTCAACTGATGCAATGGCATGCCATGATGTGACAGGGCCATCACCACTGGCACTGGCATGATGATGCATCACAGCAACAGCTGTGACAACATCAATGATGATGATGTGCCACACCATCACCACCACTATGGGCACTACCATGCCTGACTCACGAACAATGACTATGATGGCAAGTTGGCAACATGAAAGGAAATAACCTATTGACTGATTTCATTCTGCTGCACTTCTGCTGAACTTTTTTTAGAATGTTAATTCCTACCACCATCAATATGATCTGATGCCAACTCGATGACCATGTGGTGCCATGACAATCAATGCCTACATGACATGATGGTGTGACAACAACAACATGAACAATTTGGATGATGCATCATTGATGTAATGTAACAGCAGTATGCCATGATGGTGACACAATAACAACATCATGCAATGCCAACACTAACGCAATGCTGACCCACAAATGATGACTACACAGTACAACAATGACTTGAAAGGTATGTACATGACTATCAGATCACACACTGCAGCACTCTCACTGGATATTTTTTTATTTTATTTTTAATCACTAATTCTCCATCAACATAATCTGATGCTGACTTGACAACCACATGAACAATGGCCACATGGTGCCACGATGACACAACACCTACAGAACTCAATGTCACAATGACAATGAACATGAATGGGGTGCAATCACAACATGACTCAACACTAATACAAATAATATGACTCAAAGGCAACATGACATGTTGACTGTTATGATTTGCCCCTCTTTTTCATTATTAGTTTCATTTCTTGTCACACTATATTACTTAATGTGCACAGCCCTTCTATTAGTCAATGCCATGGCTGTGTGTATTGCTTATATCTTATCTGAATATTCCACAAGATTCTATGTACTTCTATCATACACAGCTTCATGACTCATTTCATGCTGTGTATGACCCCTTATCCTCTATCTCCAGTTTCCTCTTTTAGTCTCCTCTCTTATGTTGCTGATGCACTGCTTGGTCCATGTGCAAGACTTGTACATATGAATAGAGCATAGCACAAGTAGTGTATCCTTAGCTTGAGCCTACTCGAGATAGCAATCTATTGCATCTTTTACCCTCTCACTCCTCCTCTGCTCTCCCTAAGAACCTCTTGGCCTTGCAGCATCTTCACTTGAGGATACTCTTTCTCTGTCTTTGATGTTGCTACATACTTGCCTAGGTGGAGTAGTGACCAGTTACCTTGCATTGGGCTTGGAACCTTTGCCTCTTATCTTCATCTCATAGCTTTAGGTTGCACTTGGAGTCTATGGCTGACACTTTGCTAACCCCACAATCAACTGGGAAAACAAACCATCACCATCCCCAAGGTCCTGGATCAGTCCATAGACCTCTACCATGCCTATGTCACTAATCAAAAGTAACACAACTCTTACTACCATGCCCCTCTGCTTCAAGGCTTTGGGGAAACTTCGATCTGGTGTGTAAACACCACACCTGAAACCCACAGACACACGCATACCTGGAAATCCAGTCTGAGAAACAATGGCAGCACCAAACTCTTAGCCATTACTCAATCAACTGCATTACTTGAGGAGGACCTTATATCCTGCCTTTGGCCACCATTGCCTGCTATTCTGAAGCCACCAAACTGGCAGAAAAAGCAGGAACACAGATCCAAAATATCACTCTATCCTGGAGTACTCCAACTTCACTAAAGTCTTTGAAGAAAAAGACTGTGAATCCCTTCCTCCATCTCATCTCTATGATTATGAAATTAACCTCGATGAGTCCTTTGTTGCAAAGATCGGGAAAATCTATCCTTTGTCTCCCAAGGAGCAAAAGGCAACTGAAGCCTTCCTCGAAGAAAACCTCCACTCTAGGAAGATTCGTTCTTCCAAATCCCCACAAGCCTCTCCCTTTTGTCAAAAAGAAGGATAGAAAACTTTGCCCATGCCAAGACTATAGGTGCCTGAATGAACATACCATCCGCAATGCCTATCCCCTTCTTCTCATCTCTGACCTTGTCAATAAGCTCAAAGGAGCAAAAGTCTCTACCAAATTCAATGTCCATTGGAGGTACAACAATGTGTGTATCAAAAATGGTCACCAATGGAAAGGCACCTTTATCACCCACAAGGGCCTTTTTGAACCAATGGTCATATTCTTTGGCATGAACAACTCCTCCTCCACATTTCAATGATTCATAAATGACTCATTCAGAGACATGATCACTGAAGGATGGCTCATCATTTACATGGATGACCTCCTTATCTTCTCCCCTGACAATGAATCCCACACAGAAAGAACCCACCATGTCCTCCAGCAAATGATGGAATTAGACCTCCATCTACATCTCAACAAGTGCAAGTTTGCCACCCCAGAGGTTGAATACCTTGGAATGATCATCAAATCCAGTGAACTTGCTATGGACCCTGTTAAACTCAACAGCATCGACTTCTGGCCAGTCCCAAAGAAAGTTAAGGACATATCTCAGATTTGCCAACTTCTACTGGTGTTTCATTTCCTCCTACTCTGATGTTGCTCATCCCCTCATCGACCTGACAAAGAAAACTGCAGCCTGGCTCTAGACACCCCAATGCCAACAATCCTTCAATGATCTCAAGAAGCTCTTCATATTATGTCTCATCCTCTGCCTCCCAGACCTCTCTTGACCTTTTGCTGTGGCCACAGATGCATCCTGAGATGCTACTGGGGCAATCCTCCTATGAACCGATTCCAATGGGGACTGGCACCTCTGTTTCTACCTCTCACAATCATTATCCCCAGCAGAGCGAAACTATAACATCAAGTTTGACCATAAACTCTTGTCTATCATCCACACTCTTAAGTCCTGGTGTCATTACCTTCATGGCTCCCAATTCCCTTTGCAGGTATTCACAAATCACAAAAACTTGATGTACTTTTGTCAACCACAAAACCTCAACCACCAGCAGGCATGCTGGCTCCTCAACCTCACAGACTTTGACCTCAAAATGACCTACATCCCCAGTTCCCTGCTCTCTGCCCCTGATGCCCTTTCTTGCCACCCTGACCATCTCTCTTCTGAGTCAGATAACCAGGTCATCACCCTTCTCTCTGAAATCCTCTTTGTCAGTGTTGTTGACTCTGTTTGGGCTACTGCCATCCAGAAAAACTTGACCCATGACAATCTTGTCACCTGCCTTTGCAATGACCTCGAGGGCCCTGTTACTGCCCTGAACCTTCACAATCATCTCTCTGATTGGCAATTCAAAGAGAATCTCCTCTGTTACCACAACCATGTCTATGTCCCCAAACTGGACTACCTCACTGTCATCACATGTGTGTATGATGACCATCCCTCTGCTGGCCATCCTGGCTACCTCAAAACATGTCAACTCATTACTCATGACTTCTGGTGGCCTGGCCTCACTGCTCAGATCTGTCACTGTTGTAACCCTATTCAAACTCACCTTCATTTTCTCATCACAATGGTGTGGCACACCATATTACGTAATATGACATCATTGGTCTAGACTGATCATGTGACATGACATCATCTATGATGTCAGAGGTCTGGACATCCTTATCTCTTATCTATGACATCATTAGTCTAGACTGCCTCATGTTAGACACATGTAGCTTACTAATGCCTCATGTATTTAATAGTAGTAGCAATATATAAGACAGGCCAAGAGTTGAGCTGAGCTCCAGCTTCGACCTCTTGTGTCTTTGTGACCTAAGTCATGGTCCCCCATCCTTAGTCCTTTTTTCTTGTGGTTAGTAGAGGCTGATGGTCGTGCCCTGTCTAGGTCACTTCATTAGGTCAAAGCTGCCCCATACGTCTGCCTCTGTTTCGCGCCAGTTACATAAGCACACCACTCATCGTTTTACTCACTGTCGGAAAGCCAATCCACAGGTGTAAAGTGGTCTATTGTTCTATTGGAAATGCAGTTGCACCGTGATAGTTTGGAGACAACAACTCCAAAATCAAACTGTTTGAGCTGTGTTTGTCTGATGCAATACTTGGTTCGCTTTGACGAGGCTATGACTCCATTCAAGGAGACACGCTCATCCGCCAAGAAATAAAGATCAATCCCTTAGCACATAGTGGGTCAGTGCAGCGGTACTACCCATGCAAAGTAGCGGAATCACGATATCTTCTGTAAGAGTCGCAGTCTTGGCGTACTAAAATGTCAGCCATAGCCAGGCAGATCCCCAGTTCCTCCCCCTTCTCAACTCTCTGGTCCCGAGCCAGCATACAAGACTCGTCCTCATGAGATGAAATCCTCATGGTGCCCTCTTCGTGGTAGTGGCAAGTAAGTTCCCCTTTTTTTGTATATGTGTATCATCGGCTACGAATTCCTCACAGTCCACAAAGTAGCACCCAAACCTGAGTGGGATTGGACAGAAAACATGAGCTTCCAACTTGAAGCAGCCAACGTTCCTCCTCATCTCCTTCAACTATTTTTTGACGCTCATCATGCTATGCCCCCCTCTTCAAACCCCTATGCCACCACTGCCACATTTCATGTAACCAAACATGTCACTCGACAGGAAAATCGATGATCTGGCAGATTAATTGTTGAGCCTCCAACTCAACGTCACAACCAAGGCAAAGCACACCATTGGCAATCCCGGTCTTTGGGATGGAAACAAGGCAATATTCCACTTATGGTGGGCCAAAATGAAACTGTATCTGAAAGTCAAGAGTCTCAACAAGCAAGAAGAGACCTACGCAGTAGTAACCCACTTGATAGGTGATGCTGCCCTGTTCGCTATCAAAACGCTCGAAGAATTCAGGGATAAGGATGTCGACGAATGGCCGACAGTATCAGAGGTGGAGGCAGAAATAACCACCTATTTTGTAATAGGCACTCTTCACCATGAGGCCTATAAAAATTATTAAACTTAAAACAAACTGGCAATTTCACACTCTTTATGAGAGACTTCTCAGTGTTGTTCTCAGATGCCAAATGTAGTAATGAGGAAGCAGTACACTTGCTTAAAAGGGCAGTACAATATAAGATTCATATCGAACACGAGTTGCATGGAGCTGCACTCGACGACGATGACTTTAAAGGACTGGTCGAGGCATACATAAACTGCCATCAACCAGAAGTTCAATAGGATTGCCTTGGCCAGGCCTAGTATCGGCCCTGCCGCTCCTCATGCTCTGAGCGCTTGACCTTTTGGCACTCGTCCTCTCCCTCATCCCCCTGTGCCAGGACAAAGGTTTACTCCCATGGGTACTCAACCTGGACAAGGCACTCCTATGGAGATAGATCACCAAACCCCATGCACACCATCCACCCCCGACAATCAAACTTGTTTTGGTTGTCAAAGAAAAGGACATATTTGGGCAATGTGTCCCATGAATCCTTCTTGCCGCCCCCGTAATTGCACTTTGTATGAAGCAAGAGAGGCAGTTTCCTCCCTCCCTCAACAAGCCCCAGGGTACCCTGCTGCATCCTGGCTCCCATAACAGCAGCAAATCTCCGCTCCGCCCCTGCCCCCACAAGCACTGCAACCAGCGGCTACAGCCCACCATCAGGCTTGGATGACAGAAGAAGCTGAAGCATACTGACGAGATAGGCTCGCAGTTGAAGCATGTGCTAAGGTGGGTTTTTAATGCTGACTTCAGATATGAGGGTGTCTGAGGTCTCGGACAATATTTCTTTTAATTCTGTTTCTACTTACGAAAATTCTTTAAATACAAAAAATAGTGTTTCAGACTATGTACCTGTTTCTGAATTTTTTGATACATACTATAATGAACCTGAATGGGAAGAGATAGCCCCTGTAATTAACTCGGTCAATTTGTCATCTTCTTTTAATTATGAAGTGTTTGATATGTGAGAACTTGCCAAAATGGCTCAGAACGAAAACTATGAGCCTGTCTTGTTCTCTTCACATGAACTGTTGTCTCAATATGGTAGCCCATCAGACAAATATTCCGCCATGAAGCCTCAATTGAGCTCGGCCCTGGAAGAAAAACATTGGGTACTTAATTTCACGCAAATACAAAAAAATAACATAACTTATGAAACCCCTCAACATATCAGAATGATGCCATATAAAACATGGCACTTACACGAAAATGCTCTAGAAGTGGAGCTTAAACTATGAAGGAATGACCAATCTTTGGTCTGGGTGTCCGCTCTAGTTGACAGTGGAGCCACTCATTGTTTTGTCGACCAAGGATTCGTCACAGCCAATGCTATTGCATGCGAAGAATTGGTAAGACCCATTGAAGTTAGGAATGCCGATGGATCAGCAAACGTGGAAAGAGGCATCACTCACATATGCAATATTAATGCAGAAATGACAGATGGAAACCATGTAGTATACTCATTCCCTTTAACATTATACATATCCAACCTTGCTACAAATGCAGTATTTTTAGGATATGAGTTTCTTAAATAGTATAACCCATCCATAGATTGGATAAATCACACAATGACATTTAACCGTTATGACGATGTGGGCATAAATAAAATATCACTGGACAAACAAAATCAAATCAAATCGGAAGTTCCTGAGGAGTTTCACGAGTTCTTAGATGTATTCTTGGAACAAGAATCAATGTGTATGCCATTGAGAAAAACTTGGGACCATGCAATCGATTTGCAACCTGACTTTATTCCTAAGAAGGGTCAGGTGATCCCAATGTCGCAGACTGACTTATTGGAAATATGCAAGTTCCTGGATGGAGAATTAGAAAAAGAGTACATTAGACCTTCGAAGTCACCTCAGATGGCACTGGTGTTTTTTATACCCAAAAAAGATGGAAAAAAGAGACTGGTGATGGATTACCATTACCTAAATGACAGAATGGTCATGAATGCATATCCATTGCCTCGTATTGATCAACTGGTTGATTGACTTCGTGGGGCTGACATGTTTACCATGCTGGATCTGTGTTGGGGATATACCAATGTATGAATGAAGGAGGGCAATGAATGGAAAGGTGCCTTCATCACTCCCTTTGGGTCGTTTGAACCCCTGGTTATGTACTTTGGATACAAGAATGTGCCTGCAACATTTTAGGCTATGATGGATGATTTATTCCATGATCACTATGATGATACTGGTGCTTATCTGGATGATCTCATTGTTTTCACAACTGGCCTCTCACATTCCGAACATGTGCAGCATGTTCGCGAAGTTTTACAGGTCTTACAGGATAATGACCTTTATTGTAAACCATTCAAATGTTTCTTTTTTAAATCTTCTGTTGACTATCTGGGTATGGTCATATCTAAAGATGGGTAGATATGCAACATAACAAAACAAAAGCAATTGCAGAATGGCCCCAGCTGCAATCAGTAAAACAAGTGCAGTCATTCTTGGGACTTTGTAATTATTACTGACAATTTATTGAAAACTTTGCGCACATGGTGAAACCCTTAACAGAGTTAACCAAGAAAGACGTACCACGGTCCTGGGGACCAGCACAAGAAGAAGCATATTTATCTCTAAAAGAAAAATTTATGAAAGCACTGCTACTCGCATACCCAGACAGCACCAAGGAACTAAGGGTAGAGACAGACACATCCGATATCGCCACTGGAGCAGTGCTCTCCGTCCATTGTGAAGATGGTCTCTGGAGGCCTTGTGCATTCATCTCTCATTCATTCGATGCAGAAGAAAGGAATTATCCTATTTAAGAAATGGCCGCTATCATTTGCACACTTAAAGAATGGCGTCAATATCTTATTGGATGTCCACGATTTGAGATCTGGACAGACCATAAAAACCTTGAATACTGGAAAAAACTGCAAACATTATTGCCACGCCAAGCCCGATGGCATGCCACCTTGCAGGAATTCAACTACATCTTAATCTATAAACCAGGGTCTACCAATGCTAGAGCAGATATGTTGCCCAGAAGACCAGATCATGGTGATGCAGTGCAGAACCTAAATGAAAATATAATGGTATTACCACTGCAGGTCATTATCAATGACATACATCTAGAATCACCTTTCCTAGAGAAACTACAGAAAATGTCAAAAAATCTAAAAATACCTTCATCAGTAACATGCTGGTTTGATGAACAGCAGTCAGTATTTATCAATGACTCAAATCATGTTTTTGTACCTCCAGGATTGAGGATAGAACTTCTTACTCTGTGCCATGATTCATCCATTGCTGGACATGCAGAACAACAGCGCACACTATCAACCATCTCTCAGCATTTCTTCTGGTCTGAGATGAAAAAAGAAATTAATGAATACATAGACCATTGTCAAATATGTGCTCAATCCAAATCCTCTTTGCATCCTCCTGCAGGAAAACTAGCGCCCTTACCTATTCCTAAACATCCCTGGGAGGATATTTCAGTCGACTTTATTTCTGGATTCTCACAGGTCAATGGGCTCGATGCTATCTGTGTGGTGGTAGACAGGTTCTCCAAAGAAGTGGTGTTTACACCATGTTCAAAGTCCATCAATTCTAAAGAGTTGGCAATCTTATTTCGAGATCACATATGGTGTAAGCACGGGTTGCCCAAAACAGTGGTATCAGATTAGGGACCACAGTTCTCTTCAGCGTTCACAACAGAATTATGTAAATTGCTTAAGATAGAACAAAAGCTGTCTACTGCCTACCACCCATGAATGGACAGACAAACAGAACGTGTAAACCGTGATTTAGCACAATATCTATGTTGCTATGTATCCAAGAATCAGGAGTCTTGGCTGGAATATGTCAAAGTAGTGGAATTTGCACATAATAACACCACCACACGTGCTACTGGTAGCATACCTTTTGCAGTAACTCAGAATTATATGCCGCGCATGAGATTCGAACTTACAAATGATTCTTCTATCACTGGCCGATTCCAGACTGAGTTAGGAAAAGCTCACGCTGAAGTAGAAAATGCACTTCGAGCCAATGCCAAAAAAATAAAAGTCTAGGCTGAGAAAAAGAGATCGGCTGCACCGGAATATCAGAAGAGTGACTCTGTCTGGTTGTCTACAGAGCATTTACAATTGCCCCATGCTTCCACGAAGCTCACACAAAAGTGGATTGGGCCCTTCAAAGTTTTGAAAACTTCACCTAATATGGTTACCTTAAAACTGCTGGCCAGAATAAAAATACACCCCACAGTCAACATTTCTCATGTCAAACCATTCAAGGATCAATTGCCAGGACAACCAGTTAGCAAGCCTGATGTGGTGCATATTTCTGAAGATGGGTCCAAAGAATTTGAAGTGAAAAGCATATTGGATTCTCACTCCACTCGATGTGGATTGTCTTATCTAGTCAAGTGGAAAGGTTATGACATCAGCAACGCCACTTGGCAGCTGGCTGCTGATCTGGCCAATGCTCCTCTTGCTATAAAAGAGTTTCATCAAAAAAATCTGGCTGCACCTCGAAAAGTACAAGGAGTAACTCTCCACGAATTCGCGTCTCTATTCTATGACTCCAGTTGATCTGGAATCTCAACCTAAAGACAAGGTAGTGTTGTAACCCTATTCAAACTCACCTTCATTTTCTCATCACAATGGTGTGGCACACCATATTACGTAATATGACATCATTGGTCTAGACTGATCACGTGACATGACATCATCTATGATGTCAGAGGTCTGGACCTCCTTATCTCATCTATAACATCATTAGTCTAGACCGCCTCATGTTAGACACATGTAGCTTACTAATGCCTCATGTATTTAATAGTAGTAGCAATATATAAGACAGGCAAAGAGTTGAGCTGAGCTCCAGCTTCGACCTCTTGTATCTTTGTGACCTAAGTCGCGGTCCCCCATCCTTAGTCCTTTTTTCTTGTGGTTAGTAGAGGCCGACGGTCGTGCCCTGTCTAGGTCACTTCAGTCACTACATTGAAGGGTATGCCCTCTGCCAACAAAACAAGGCCATCACCCACCCTATCATTCCTCCCCTGTCCCCAATCAAGTCCTTCGCCTCTCGCCCCTTCTAACAGATCTCTTGTGACCTTATCACTGATCTTCCCTTATCTAATGGTTTTGATAGCCTGCTGGTCATGGTCGACTATGGGCTTACTAAGGGGGTAATTTTATGCCCTACAAAGAAACAAATCACTGCCGAGGGTGTTGCAACCCTCTTTTTCCACAAAGTCTACCATCGCTAGATCCTTTATGACAAAATCATCTCTGACCAAGGCCTAGTGTTTTAAAGTCTGGTCCAGTCCAGTTTTTATTGCCTTTTTTGGCACAACTAGACCATGACCAGTCTTGAAAATCAGCAGCATCCATGCAACCACAACCAAAACTGTGTGCAACCAGTTGCTGTTGCGAACTAGCAACGCACTAAACCTAACTTCGAGGAATGGAAGAAGAGATGAGCAAGCATCAGTGCAAAGGAATGCTTGGGCTAGTCCACACCGGGGTTTGGTTATCGGAATCCGGCAATCTTCGGAGAGTTGGTAGAAAGCTGACTACTTGTACATGGCTATACTACTGGTGGTATCGAGGACGAGAGCAACTTGTAAGAAAGAGTGAATGAGCGATAGGGCCTAACTGAATGCCTTGCTAAGCAGAGGACACTGGATGACGATATACACTTAGGGCTAGGCCACAAGAGGTGCAACCAAAGAAGGACAACTAGAATCAAGCTGGGGAATCCCAGTTGACCACAGTGCCCTATATATATTAGCAGACCATACGCACGGACCAGCTTAGGGCCGGTGAGGGCAGAGGGCACTACTTAAATAGGAAGTATGAGATAAGGAGGGTCCAGGGTAGCGCCACAGAGATAAGGACATGTGGAAGACATGCCATGGCAGTGGAAAGAATGGAAGAGAAGGCATAGCCTTACCTGGCCCTGAGATCTGGATCGAGATCCGAGATCTGAGATAAGAGATATGATTGGGAGATCTATCAAGATACAACCCAATATAGAACAGGTGAGCATCTATAAAAGTGTCAATAGGTACAAACAAAGATCAGGGTGCAATAAGGTGCCTAATAAGAGAAAGGGGCTGGATCCATATCCATAACCCTAGAATAAGGTTGCCTTAGGCGTGTAGAGTGCTTCAGTTAGGTTAACGCTGTTGTGGTTACAACAGTTGCTATCAGTTGCATATATGGTTGCAACTGGTTGCAAACTGGTCACTCAATAAACTGGTTCCAACTAGGGTTGACTGGTCCAAACTTGTGAAGACTGGGTCCACAAGCCTAACATTAGTGGGTATATAATACTACAGTATGCCTACAATGTGTTTTGTGTATATAGGCAGACTATAAAAACCAAAAAATTACCAATTACAACTCAGACCTCTCTTCCTTCATGGCAGAACACATTCAAAAGTCCAGACATGAATGATGATCAACTGAGAAGGTGCTGTTGTCATCTTCTCATTCACTGCAGTCAACACAGATGGCACCAGTGAGGTCACAGCCTCCAAAACCACCCAAATCCCGGTTGAAAGCAAGTGCAAGGAAATGGAGATGCTCAGAGTCTGCAATGTGAGTCACTTCAAATCATTGTCACAAATATATTTTATTGATGACTTGTCCAGTCTTCATAAGCAGTTCATCAATAAATACAAAACCCTGCACCAAACTGGCCAAGGTGTCCAGCCTGAGGATGGCACTATCAATCTGCAGTAATTAGTATCCAGCACCTTTCCCTGATATGATGATCTTTATCCCATCTGACATGGGATCCTGAATATCACAGTAACACCCATTAACTCAAAACCCAGCCTGCCTTGTGACTTGCAATTCATGCAACACATTAAAGGCACAGCCACCAGTACCTCTGCTGCCAGTGGTATGCCCCCTGCTGGATCCCTCTCTACCAGCCAGTACAACATCGCCCCTTCCTCTGTGTGTTGCAACCCTATTCAAACTCGCCTTGTTTTTCTGATCTCAATGGTGTGGCACACTGCATTACATAATATGACATCACTGGTCTAGACCAATCACGTGATATGACATCATCAATGACGTCATGAATCTGGACTCTCTTATCTCTTATCTATGACATCAGTAGTCTATACCGCCTCATGGTAGACACATGTAGCTCAGTCAGACCTCATGTATTTAATATAGTAGTACATATATAAAGCGGCCAAGAGTCGAGCTGAGCCCCAGCTTCAACCTCTTGTGTCTTTGTGACCTAAGTCGTGGTCCTCCATTCTTAGTCTTTTCTTCTTTGTGGTTAGTAGAGGCCGATGGTTATGTTCTGGATAGGTCACTTCATTAGATCGAAGCTGCCCATACGTCCACCTCTGCTATCACACTGGTTACATAAGCGCCCCGCTCATCGTCCTTACCTGCTGTCAGAAAGCTGATCCACAGGCATAAAGTGGTCTATCATTCTATTAGAAATGCAGTTGCCCCATGATAGCTTGGAGACAACAACTCCAAAATCAAACTGTTTGAGCTGCATTTGTCTGATGCAATAGTTGGTTCGCTTTGACGAGGCTAAGACTCCATTCAAGAAGACATGCTTGTCTGCCAACAAATAAAGATCAATCCCTTAGCGCATAGTGGGTCAGCGCAGTGGTACTACCTGTGCAAAGTAGCAGAATCACAGTCTCTTCCAAAAGATCTGCAGTCTTGGCATACTACAATATTAGCCGTAGCCAGGCAGTTCCCCGGTTCCTTCCCCTTGACTCTCCGGTCCCAAGCCGGTGTACAAGACTCATCCTCATGAGATGAAATCTTCGTGGAGCCCTCTTTATGGTAGTGGCAAGCGAGTCCTTCTTTTCAAAGCATATGTGCACAATTGGCTACAAATTCCTCACTGTCCATAAAGTAGCCCCCAAACCAGAGTGAGATTGGACAGGAAATACCAGCTTCCAATTAGAAGCAGCCAACATCTCTTCGCATCTCCTTCAACTCTTTTTTGATGCTTGTCATTCCACTCCACCCTCATCCAACCCTTATGCCACCACCTCCACTTTCCATATAACTGAAAATGTCCAGATCAGGTCTCAGTCAAAAGATAGATGACCTCGCCAACCAATTGTCAAGCCTACAACTCGACGTCACAACCAAGGTCAAGAGAATGATCGGCAATCCTGGTCTATGGGACAGCAACAAGAGCACATTTTGTCTATGGTGGGTGAAAATCAAACTCTACCTAAAAGTCGAGAATCTCAACAAACGAGAAGAGACTTATGCAGTAGTAACCTGCTTAGTCAGAGACACTGCCCCCTTCACCATCACCATGCTTGAGAAATATGGAGAGGAAGACGTCACCGATTGGCCCTCAGTCTTGGACATGGAAACCTTAATCATGTCATATTTTGTAATAGGCACTCTTTACCATGAGGCCTATAAAAAATTATTAAATCTCAAACAAAGTGGCGACTTAACAATTTTCATGCAGGATTTCTTGGCATTGTTTTTCAACACCAAATGTAGCAAAGAAGAAGCAGTGTACCTGCTAAAACGAGCAGTACAATACAAGATCCACATCGAACATGAGTTGCATGGGCAAGCACTCAATGACAATGACTTTAATGGATTGGTTGAGGCATACACTGCCATCAATCAAAAATTTGATAGGATTGCCCTGGCCAGACCCAACATTGGCCCGACTGCTCCTCATCTTCCAAGTGCTTGATCATTTGGTGCTTGCCCTCTCTCTTGCCCCCCTGTTCCAGGTCAAAGGTTCACTCCAACTGGTATCCAGCCTGGTTAAGGTGCTCCCATGAAGATAGACTGCCAGACCCCCCACACCCCACAAACCCCTGATAACTGAACTTGTTTTGGTTGTCAAAGAAAAGGCCACATCTGGGTAATGTGTCCTACTAATCCTTCATGACGCCCCCAAAACCGCGCCTTGTATGAGGCAAGAGAGGCCATCTCCTCTCTCCCTCCATAGGCTCCAGGGTACCCCGCAACATTCTAACACCCCCAACAGTTGCAAACATCCACTCCACAAGTGCTGCAACCAGCGGCAATAGCCCACCATCAGGCATGGATGATGGAAGAAGCCAAGGCATACTGATGAGATAGGCTCATAGTAGAAGCATGTGCCAAGGCAGGTTTTTAGCACAGACTTCAGATATGAGGGTGTCTGAGGTCTTGGACAATTTTTTTTACATAAATGCAAAAATTCCTTAAATACAAAAAATAATGTTTTGGACTATGTACCTGTTTCAGATTTGTTTGATACTTATTATGACGAAACAGAATGGGAAGAAGTGGAGCCTGTAATTAATTCGGTCAATCTATCATCATCTTTTAATTATGAAGTGTTTGACATGTGAGAATTTGCCAAGATGGCTCAGAATGAAAACTATGAGCCTGTCTCATTTCTATCACATGAACTGTCATCCCGATATGGTAGCCCATCGGATAAATATTCCGCCGCAAAGTCTCAATTGAGCTCGGCCCCAGAAGAAAAACATTAGGAATGACCAATCTTCAGTCTGGGTATCCGCATTAGTCAACAGTGGCGCTACTCATTATTTTGTTGACCAAGGATTCATGACTGCCAATGCTATTGTGTGTGAGGAGTTAACAAGACCCATTGAAGTCAGAAATGCTGACAGATCTACTAATGTGGGATGAGAAATTACCTATATATGCCAAATTAATGCGGAAATGAAGAATGGGAATCACATAGTTTACTCATTCCATTTGATGTTATATGTGTCCAATTTAGCTACCAATGCAGTCTTTTTAGGATACAAATTCCTTAAACAGTATAATCCGTCCATAGATTGGGTGAATCATACTATGACATTTAACCAGTATAACGCTGCGCACATTCATGACGGAAGTTTCCGAGGAGTTTCACGACTTTTTAGATGTGTTTTCAGAACAAGAATCCACATGCATGCCACTTTGGAAAACTTGGGATCATGCAATCGATTTGCAACCTAACTTTGTTCCTAAAAAGGGACGAGTTATTCCAATGTCACAAACTAAGCTTACAGAAATCCATAAATTCCTTGATGGAGAATTGGAAAAGAGATATATTAGACACCTCAAATGGCTCCGGTGTTCTTTATACCCAAGAAAGATGGAAATAAGAGGTTGGTTATGGACTATCACTACCTTAATGAAGGAACAATTACAAATGCATATCCATTACCTCATATTGATCAACTGATTGATCAGCTTCATGGTGCCAACATGTTTACCATGCTGGATCTTCAGTGGAGTTATATGAATGTTCGAATGAAGGAAGGTGACGAATGGAAAGGTGCCTTTGTCACTCCTTTTGGTTCTTTTGAACCCCTTGTAATGTATTTTGGCTACAAAAATGCACCTGCTATGTTTCAGGCTATGATGGATGATTTATTTCATGATCGCTATGATGATACTGGTGCTTACATCAATGATCTTATGTTTTTATAACTGGACTCTCTCGTGCTGAGCACGCTCAATGTGTTCATGAGGTGTTGCAGGTCCTTTGCAATAATGATCTTTATTGTAAACCTTCCAAGTGTTTCTTCTTCAAAAACAAAGTTGACTATCTGGGTATGGTCATATCTAAAGATGGGGTAGATATGCAACATAACAAAACAAAAGCTATTGCGGAATGGCCCCAACCACAATCAGTCAAACAAGAAGTTCAATCATTCCTAGGACTTTGTAACTATTACAGATGATTTATCGAAAACTTCGCTCATATGGCTAAGCCTTTGATGGAGCTAACCAAGAAGGATGTACCGTGGTCCTGGGGACCTGCGCAAGAAGACGCCTATCTATTATTAAAAAAAAGTTCACTAAAGTACCACTACTCGCATACCCTGATAGTGCAAAAGAGTTAAGGGTAGAAACTGATGCTTCGGACATCGCCACAGGAGCAGTGCTCTCAGTCCATTGTGAAGATGGTCTCTGGAGACCCTGTGCATTTATTTCCCATTCCTTCAATGTGGCAGAAAGGAATTATCCTATTTATGACAAAGAGATGGCTGCTATCATTCGCACACTTAAAGAATGGCATCATTACCTTATTAGAAGTTCAAGATTTGAAATCTAGACTGATTACAAGAACCTGGAACATTGAAAAAAACCACAAACTCTATCACCACACCAAGCTCGATGGCACACTACACTCCAGGATTTTAACTATGTGTTAATCTACAAACCAGGGTCCACCAATGCTAGAGCAGATGCACTATCAAGGAGACCAGATCGTTAGACTTGGTTAGTAGGAAAACATTGGTTAGTCTAGGTTAGAAATATTAGTAAAGCACCAGTTATACTTGGTTAGTCAGAAACATCGGTTAGTCTGGGTTAGAAATATTAGCAAAGCACTAGTTAGACTTGGTTAGTAGAAAAACATTGGTCAGTCTAGGTTAGGAATATTGGCAAAGCACCAGTTATACTTGGTTAGTAGGAAAACATTGGTTAGTCTAGGTTAGAAATATTGGCAAAGCACTAATTAGGCCCAGTTAGTAGTAGAAAAATATTGATCAGTACTATTATTAGTCATCATGACACTATGAGTACTATGAGTACTATAATTACTATGAAACACTATGAACACTCTGAACACTATGACACTATGGTACTATGATACTATGAGTACTATGATTACTATGAGTTACTATGAACACTATGAACACTATAACACTATGGCACTATAATACTGTGAGTACTATGATTACTATGAGTTACTATAAACACTATGAAACACTATGAACACTATGAGCACTATGGCGAAATCCTAGTTTTGCTGATGTTTGCTTCTCATGTACTAAGCAACTCTTTGAATGCTGAAATCATGAGCCAAAGGGAGGGATGACAAGAGATGTTGGATCTTGTTGGCATCGGAGATGATCAATCACACATTATTCACACACTCCCAATCAGCTGTGCTGATCATGAATGATATCCAGGGAATGTGTTTGACCAGTTAATGAGAGTGCCTGATCGAGGTACACCGCTAAGTTAAGCTAACGTCTCGTGGACGTCAGAGTGCCTTTCTGTCAGGCTGATATCTGTGAGACCTGTAGTAAATGTTTTCCGTCCTCTGTGTGTGGAATGACACAAATGGTTTGTCGCTTACATGAGTTTTGGTATGTCTGCTGGATGTCATTCACTAAAATCACGTGATGGGAGCGAAGAAAGGTGACCGAAAAAAAATA
>JBBPUL010000267.1:0-26564 GCA_038094675.1 Spongispora temasekensis | reverse complement strand
TTCGAGGCTTGTCTTCATCAGCCAAGAAGATCAATAAGTGTATGTGAGGAAGACCATGCTTCTGATATTCGATTGTATAAACCAATCCGGATAGAATCTTGATATGGTCTTGCAGTGCTTTCAACTCTTGTCAGCTCCAATGAAAGCTATTGATGTAATTGTTGACATTATCCATTCATCAGTCACAGATGTAGGCACTACAGAGAAAATCTTTATGGCAAGTATCTAAACACTTTGTTAATAATGCATATCACTCAAGATAGACACAACTGAGAGATTACCATGAGAATGTTTGTGACATCAGAGCTAGTATAGATCTTTTTCCACCATGCAAAAAGTGAAGTGCTGTGGTCTAAAGCAAATAGGTGGTTGAAGGGCAGGTAACCACAAGCATATAACCTCAACTGTTCCTTTAGCAAATTAATTGCATCAAATGGATGTATTTTTGCAAGAAATGGATTGCACTGCTCCATCAGTGAGTAAGCATTGTTTATGGTGGTCAGATTGAAATAAAGGTCACCATATTTATTCTTAAGCATTCTAAGTAAGGCAAGCCCAACACACTTCACAATATCCTCAAGCAGTACTATCTGTTTGTCAGATGACCCTAATGCTTAGGATTGTAAGAGGATTTATTGTATTATAGATAGAGGCACTCCAATACTCTAATTGTTAGCTAATCAGTGCTGACTTGGAATGCATAAAATAAAGGAGAAATTTGACCTGCATTAAGAAAAAAAGACAACAATATGTTATTTGATGCATTTGCAACCAATTCATCAAAACAAGCATTTGTAATGGCTCATATATCTTTGATCATACTTTTTTACATGCAACATGCATTAGCCTTAGAAAGCACTGAATTGCCTTTGTAAAAGGCCCAATTACAGATAACAGGTGAGACAGCTTGAGTTTGAAATTTAGTCTGGCTCCACCTGGGACAAACAGTTCATTAAGTGACTTCATAACACAAAATAATTAGTAGATGCTTTTTAGAGCTTAGAAAATAAATTGGCAATTATAAACTTACAGCAATATCAATGCCAAGGGAATCATTTTGAACAATAGCTTGTAGTGCAGGAAGGCCATGCTGAACTGATTTTCCTGCCCAATAGATTGTTCTAAAATGTGTATCACCAATATCTTCTAGGCCACATCTGATTCTAAGTTTTGACTGCTGGTAATAAAAATGCTCCATTGTATATGATAACTTCAACATATATGCAAGAACTTGGTGAAGCTGACTAATAACATCCTGGAATTCAGAAAGTGAGCATATTGCTTTGATATTTTAGGAGATGGGAAATTTAGTATATGGAGATATTGTTCACACAGGAGCCTGCATGCCTTCTTTATATTTCCAGCATTGTCAGAGGATGTCATTAAGAATCTTCAGGAATCTATTTTTGATATTACCTATATTTTTATCATTTTAGAATATAAAGCTGCAGAAAATCCTTAACATACTTGTTGAAGTGCTTTGAGAATATAGTCAGCACTGTGACTCAGAAGTGAAGCATTATTAAGTTCCATGCAAAACAACTCTCATGTCACAGTCATAACATGAATGGTATATAAGGACTTTAGTTTTCAGATCTTGCCACCATCAAAAGTTTTAAGATGAGATATGACTGCAAGACTGATTTTGGCACCCTCATTAGCAATTAGTTTGTCTTTGAGCATCATTGCACTCAGAGGTGAATATGCTGAGTTGAGTATAGAAATCAAATTTTTAAACTCATCTGTATCAACAATTGATGGAGAGATCCTACAACCAACAATGAATTTCATCACAGCATAATCAGCATTCTCTTTTAGAACCTTCTTGCCTTCAATTTGAAATTTCTTCATAATCAGATTCTCAGTCTGACTCAGAGGCAGCTGCAATAGAGTAGATGCTATGGCCAAGTTCAAACCACCAGGTCCAGTAGACTCAGAATTGGGAATAACAACCTTAGGTCCAGTTGCCTTGTTTTCCATTGCCACTGTAGCTGCATCACAAAGTTTGCAATCAAGGTAGCTGCATTTTGACACATGTTTAAGAATGCACTGGTGATATCATGGCCAACTCCATGTGGTAAGACAATGACTGCTTGCTAGGATTATGCATGCTGGACCTGAGGATCATCTTTTAGATGGCAGTATATAGCAACCTTCCACAACAGTGGAAGTGTTTTTGCACCTCCTTTTCAAGCATCTTCCACCTCTGGTAAGTCTACATAGTCTGGGTCACTACTATCAATAGACAGTTTGCTGTTAAGCTTTTGTGCCTAAGTATGTAAACTCTTCCCAGGTTGACAAGTGGGCATGGCTGCAATAGGAGTTGCCTGAGTCATGAGCATAGCAGGCAGTGTTGAAGTGGCATCAGGAAGCTGCATTAAGGTCAGCATAAGTAGGGGGCCATGTGAGCATCTTCATGCACTGGAATTCCACTACATAAAAAATGGAGTTCTGCAGTGGCAGTTATGTAAAACTTATGTTGACTACCCATTTCTCCAGTATTGCTGATCCTGGATTTTTTTTATAAGTGGGTTTTTAGAATATTGACAATGCTAGCTACTATGCTTCACAAATATAGTAGGGCCATTATTTTGGCTTCTGAAGGCAATCTCAAGTTGTTGGTTGATAGTGCCTGTCTCACCATAGTCTTCAATATCTTCTTTAAAGACTTCAAGTGACTCAAAGTTATATAAGGAAATCCCAGATTGCAGAAGAGGCAAAGAGTCAGAGAGGTTGGAAAGGTAGAGCCTCAGGCATTCGAGCTTTCAGCCTAGCTCTGAGTCCATGTTGTACTATATATAGAATATGTTTATTTTGAATTTTTGATGACCCATTATGTTGCTACTACAAAAGGCAGGAGCAATACATAATAAGCCTATTCAAATTCACCCAAATCCACCTTCCATAAATGTTCAAGCTTAGAATCACAGTTGATCAGTGCTAATTCATCTAGATGGATTAGCTAATGCTAATCAACCCATTCAAATCCTCAGTACAGTATCCAACATGAATGGTTTCTAAGGCAAAGCAACTGGGTCATTATGGGTATTCATTATCGAGGGGTTTGTTGTAACCTTATTCAAACTCGCCTCCTTTTTCTCATCTCATCGGTGTGGCACACCGCATTACGTAATATGACATCACTGGTCTAGACCAATCACGTGATATGACATCATCAATGACGACAGGAGTCTGGACCTCCTTATCTCTTATCTATGACATCATTAGTCTGAACCGCCTCATGGTAGACACATGTAGCTTACTAATGCCTCATGTATTTAATATAGTAGACAATATATAAACCAGGCCAAGAGTCGAGCTGTCTCCAGCTTCGACCTCTTGTGTCTTTGTGACCTAAGTTGCGGTCCCCCATTCTTAGTATCCCTTTTCTTGTGGTTAGTAGAGGCCGACGGTCATGTCCTTGTTAGGTCACTTCATTAGGTCGAAGCTGCCCCATACGTCCACCTCTGTTTAGCGCCAGTTACATACGCGCCCCACTCATCGTCTCGTACTCGCTGTCAGAAAGCTGATCCACAGGTGTTTTAGTGGTCATCGTTCTATTGGGAATGCGGTTGCTCCATGATAGCTGGGAGACAAGCACTCCCTTATCAAACGTTTTGTTATACGGTTGTCTGCCGTCGTTTCCGTTCACTTTGGTAGCGCTTTGACCTCATTCGAGAGGACACGGCTATCCACGGAAAAATAAGGATCAATCCCTTGGCGCAAAGTGGGTCAGTGCAGCGGTACTACCCGTGCAAAGTAGCAGAATCGCAAACTCTTCTGTAAGATTCACAGCCTCGGAGAGCTAAATCTTCAGCCATAGCCAGGCAGTTCCCCGGTTCCCCCCTTTCGATTCTCTGGTCCCGAGCCAGCGTACAAGACTTGTCCTCGTGAGACGAAACCCCTGTGGAGCCCTCTTCGTGGTAGTGGCAAGCAGGTTTTCTTTTTTTTAGTTTATGTGTACAATCGGATACGAATTTCTCGTGGTTCGCAAGGTCGCTCCAAAACTTGATTGGGATTGGACCGGCAACACTAGCTTCCAACTCGAAGCAGCAAACGTACCTCTGCACCTCCTCCAACTCTTCTTTGATGCTCGTTGCTCCACACCCCCCTCTTCCAACCCTTACGCAGCCACCGCTGAATTTGTAATTCACGAAAATGTCGAACACTGCCATCTCCCAGAAGATCGACGATCTGGCCGATCAATTGTCAGGTCTTCAACTCGACGTAACAACAAGGGCAAAGAGAACCATCAGCGATCCCGGCCTATGAGATGGAAACAAAACGACGTTCTGGCTCTGGTGGGCCAAGATGAAACTTTATCTCAAAGTGAAGAAGCTGGATCGTCGAGAAGAGACCTACGCCGTGGTCACTCATTTGATAAGCGATGCCGCCCCATTCGCTATCAAAACGCTCGAAGAATTCGAGGATAAGGACGTCGATGATTGGCCATCGGTGGCCGACATAGAAACTGAGTTGACGACATACTTCATAATAGGCACTCTTCGTCACGAGGCCTATAAAAAATTACTTAATCTTAGACAAAGTGGCGACTTCACAACTTTTATGAGGGATTTTGCGGCATTCTTTTCAGATGCCAAATGCAGCAACGAGGAAGCAGTGCACCTGCTGAAAAGAGCGGTGCAATACAAGATCCACATCGAACACGAGCTACATGGTGCAATGCTCGATGATGATGATTATACAGGATTGGTTGCAGCCTACATGGCCATTAACCAGAAATTTGAAAGGATCGCCCTGGCCAGGCCTACCATTGGCCCTGCCACTCCTCGGTTGCCAAGCGCTCGACCTTTCAGCGCTCGTCCTCTTCCGCGTCCTCCTGTATCGGGACAAAGATTTACTTCCATGGGTACCCAACCCAGACAAGGCGCTCCAATGGAGATAGATCGACAAACCCCCTGCACACCATCCGCCCCTGACAATCGAACCTGTTTTGGTTGTCAAAGAAAAGGTCACATCTGGGCAATGTGCCCCACAAATCCTTCACGCCGCCCCCGCAATCGCGCTTTGTACGAGGCAAGAGAGGCCATCTCCTCTCTCCCCCCGCAAGCCCCAGGGTACACTGCATCCTGGCACCCCCAACAGCAGCAAGTTTCCATGCTGCCCCCACCCCCACAAGCGCCGCAACCAGCGGCAACAGCCCACCGTCAGGCTTGGATGACGGAAGAAGCCGAGGCGTACTGGCGAGATCAGCTCGCAGTCGAAGCACGCGCCAAGGCGGGTTTTTGAGGCCGACTTCAGATATGAGGGTGTCTGAGGTCTCGGACCATATTTCTTTTAGTACTAGCTCTACTGACGAAAATAGTTTAAATACAAAAAATAGTGTCTCGGACTATGTACCTGTCTCGGATGTTTTTGATTCTTACTATGATGAGCACGAATGGGAAGAGATTGCCCCTGTAATTAATTCTGTTGATCTGTCATCTTCTTTTAATTATGAAGTGTTTGATATGCGAGAACTCGCCAAAATGGCTCAGAACGAAAACTATGAGCCTGTCTCATTCTCTTCACATGAACTGTCATCTCGATATGGTAGCCCATCAGATGAATATTCCGCCGCAAAGTCTCAATTGAGCTCGGCCCTGGAAGAAAAACATTGGGTGCTTAATTTCGCACAAATACAAAAAAATAACTCTATCTATGAAACCCCTCAACACATCAGAATGATGCCGTATAAGACACGGCACTTACACGAAAATGCTCTAGAAGTGGAGTTAAAACTACGAAGAAACGACCAGTCATCGGTCTGGGTATCCGCTTTAGTCGACAGTGGAGCCACTCATTGTTTCGTCGACCAAGGATTTGTAACGGCCAACGCTATCGCTTGCGAAGAATTGGCATGACCAATCGAAGTCAGAAATGCAGACGGATCTGCAAATGTGGGAAGAGGAATTACCCATGTTTGTCAGGTGCATGCGGAAATGACGGACGGCAACAGGATTGCCTATTCTTTCCCCTTAACGTTTTATGTGTCCAATTTAGCTACAAATGCTGTCTTCTTAGAATATGAATTTCTTAAACAGTATAATCTGTCCATAGATTGGGTAAATCATACCATGCGTTTCGGACAGTATGACACTGCAGGCATCAACGAAATATCGCTGGAAGAACAAAAACAAATAAAAATGGAAGTTCCCAGTGAATTTCATGACCTTTTAGATGTATTTTCGGAGCAAGAATCCACGCGCATGCCACTCCGAAAAACGTGGGACCATGCAATTGACTTGCAACCTGACTTTGTACTGAAGAAAGGTCGTGTGATTCCCATGTCTCAACCTGATTTATTGGAGATCCGCAAGTTCCTTGATGGAGAATTAGAAAAAGGGTATATTCAGCCTTCTAAGTCACCTCAAATGGCACCGGTGTTCTTTATACCTAAAAAAGATGGGAAAAAGAGATTGGTGATGGACTACCGTTATCTGAATGAAGGAACGGTTACCAACGCATATCCATTGCCTTGCATTGATCAACTGGTTGATCGGCTTCGTGGTGCTGACATGTTTACCACACTAGACCTTCATTGGGGATACACCAATGTACGAATGAAGGAAGGCGACGAATGGAAAGGTGCTTTCGTCACCCCCTTTAGGTCCTTTGAACCCCTGGTGATGTACTTTGGCTATAAAAATGTGCCTGCTATGTTCCAGGCTATGATGGACGATTTATTCCATGATCACTATGATGACACTGGTGCTTATCTGGACGACCTTATTGTTTTCACCACTGGTTTATCTCATGCTGAGCATGCGCAAAAGGTTCGCGAAGTGTTACAGGTCCTGCAAGATAATGACCTCTATTGTAAACCTTTGAAATGTTTCTTTTTTAAATCTACTGTTGACTATCTGGGTATGGTCGTATCTAAAGATGGGGTGAATATGCAACAAAACAAAACAAAAGCTATTGCGGAATGGCCCCAACCGCAATCTGTAAAACAAGTCCAATCGTTCTTAGGACTTTGTAACTATTATAGACGATTCATCAAGAACTTTGCACATACGGCTAAACCCTTGATGGAGTTAACTAAAAAAGATGTACCATGGTCCTGGGGACCAGCACAAGAAGACGCGTACTTAACGTTAAAATAAAAATTTACAAAAGCACTGCTACTTGCATACCCCAATAGCACAAAAGAACTAAGGGTAGAAACAGATGCATCAGACATCGCTACAGGAGCTGTGCTCTCAGTACACTGCGAAGATGGTCTCTGGAGACCCTGTGCCTTCATTTCACATTCTTTCGATGCTGCAGAACGCAATTATCCTATTTATGACAAAGAAATGGCCGCTATCATTCGCGCACTGAAAGAATGGCGTCACTATCTGATCGGAAGTCCCAGATTTGAAATCTGGACAGACCACAAAAACCTTGAATATTGGAAAAAACCTCAAACTCTTTCGCCACGCCAAGCTCGATGGCACACTACATTACAGGAATTCAACTATGTGCTAATATATAAACCTGGGTCTACCAATGCTAGAGCGGATGCTCTGTCATGGCAACCTGATCATGGTGATGCAGTGCAGAACCTCAATGAAAACATTACAGTATTACCACTGCAGGTCATTATTAATGATGTACACCTAGAATCACCATTCCTGGAGAAACTACAAAAAATGTCAAAAAACCTAAAAATACCATCATCTGTCACGTGCTGGTTCGATGAAAGCCAATCGGTATTTATCAATGATGCAAATCGTGTCTTCATGCCTCCTGGTTTGAGAATAGAGCTCCTTACCCTTTGCCACAATTCTCCAATTGCTGGTCATGCAGGACAACAGCGTACCTTATCTACGATCTCTCAGCATTTCTTCTGGCCTGAGATGAAAAAGGAAAGAATACGTTGATCATTGCCAAATTTGTGCACAGTCCAAAATGTCGTCAAGACCTCCTGCAGGAAAGCTCACACCGTTACCTATTCCTAAACATCCCTGGGAGGATATTTCGGTCGATTTCATATCTGGATTCCCAGCAGTTAAAGGCATAGATGCCATTTGTGTGGTCGTAGATCGATTCTCTAAAGAAGTGGTGTTTACGCCATGTTCTAAATCCATCAACTCTAAAGAGCTGGCTACATTATTCAGAGATCATGTTTGGTGTAAGCACGGGTTGCCGAAAACAGTTGTTTCAGATCGAGGACCCCAGTTCTCTTCAGCATTCACAACAGAGTTGTGCAAATTGCTCAAGATTGAGCAGAAACTCTCTACCGCCTACCACCCGCAAACAGATGGACAGACGGAACGAGTCAACCGAGATCTAGCACAATATCTCCGCTGCTACGTATCCAAGAATCAAGAATCTTGGCCGGAGTACATCAAAATGGCAGAATTTGCTCATAACAATATGGTCACACGCGCTACTGGTAGCATCCCTTTTGCAGTCACTAGAAATTACATGCCATGCATGGGCTTCGAAGTGAAACATGATACATCCATTGCAGGATGATTCCAAACAGAGTTAGGAAAGGCACATACCGAGGTAGAAAATGCCCTTCATGCCAATGCAGAAAAAATGAAAGTGCAGGCTGAAAAGAAGAGATTAGCTGCACTGGAATATCATATCGGCGATTCTGTCTGGCTATCTACGGAACATTTACAGCTGCCCTATGCTTCTGCGAAGCTTACACAAAAATGGATTGGACTGTTTGAAATTTTAAAAACCTCGTCCAATACCGTAACTCTTAAACTGCCAGCCAGAATAAAAATACACCCTACTATCAACATTTCTCGGGTTAAACCGTTCAAGGACCAATTGCCTGGACAACCAGTCAGCAAACCTGATGCAGTGCATATATCCGAAGATGGCTCTGAAGAATTTGAGGTAGAATCTATACTCGATTCACATTCTACTCGACGTGGACTTTCATACTTGGTTAAATGGAAAGGATATGATGTCAGCAACGCCACTTGGCAGCCAGCGGCTGATCTCATCAATGCTCCTCTGGCTATAAAGGAGTTTCATCGAAAACACCCAGCTGCGCCCGAAAAGTCCAAGGAGTATCTCTCCACGAATTTGCGTCATTATTCTATGATTCCAGTTGATCTGGAATCTCAACCTAAAGACAGGGTAGTGTTGTAACCTTATTCAAACTCGCCTCCTTTTTCTCATCTCATCGGTGTGGCACACCGCATTACGTAATATGACATCACTGGTCTAGACCGATCACGTGATATGACATCATCAATAACGACAGGAGTCTGGACCTCCTTATCTCTTATCTATGACATCATTAGTCTGGACCGCCTCATAGTAGACACATGTAGCTTACTAATGCCTCATGTATTTAATATAGTAGACAATATATAAACCAGGCCAAGAGTCAAGCTGTCTCCAGCTTCGACCTCTTGTGTCTTTGTGACCTAAGTCGCAGTCCCCCATTCTTAGTATCCCTTTTCTTGTGGTTAGTAGAGGCCGACGGTCGTGTCCTTGTTAGGTCACTTCAGGGTTCATCACCATTGTTGTAAGTGTGTTCTCATTTTGAATTATTATTGATTTTATATACAATGTCAAATTTTTGACTGAGGCTGAGTATATGGTTGTAATCTGGAGACTCCAAGAGAACAACCAGTATAGTGCAGCAGCAGAAGAGTGTTTAAAGTGGAAAAACATTGCAAAGAGTTTTATGAATTGGAAAAAAAATATCTCTATCTTGGTGTGTGCCCCATCTTCAGTGATTGACACATCAGCAGAATTGACTGAATCAAGTAATCTGCACTTGTAACTTAGTTATTGTGTATTCTGGAGGTGACATGTCATTGCATGCTGATATGATAACTAACAAAAGAATCATCTGATAGGGGTATAGCCTTTGAAGCTAAGAAAGCAACTAAAGCATCTCCCCCTTCTCAGGTGATGCATTCAACATCTTCCTCAGAAAGAGAAGGGAAGGGAGGTAGACTACTGGAAATAGACAGAGTTGCAGACTGTTCAGAAGGACCAGGATCCTTACAGAAGTTGTTACACTCAAGGTCATGAAGTTGTTCAAGTGGATGGCAGTCCTCACCATAAACATTGCCAGGACAATGAGGTGTGCAACACAGGCAGGAGGATTTGTGAGGCATCCTGAGATAAGAAGGCAGGAGTGATGGAGAAGGGGTTTGTGGAGGTGCTGGTGGAGGCATGGCAGGACATTTCTTATGATCAACATCCTCATTCTCAGAGACAGAAAAATTATGAGGATGCTTCATAGAACTGTGTACAAAAATATTGTCCAAATCATTATTATCATTAGAGGCTGTATGATCTCATGGGGTATCATCAGCATAATCATGTGGGTATTTCTGCTCTAGATAACTGATCAGTTTATGCAGAAACACCTTAGAGCATTGAGAAAAAAGATTCTCATCAAAAACTGCATATTCCAATGTATGAAGAGCATTGTTAGAGCAGAGAAAAAAGTAGATCCACTCACTACCATATTCAGAGGCAGTTCTGAGATAGATCATTAACTGAGATTTGGGTTGCAATTTGCCACCATGAGTTTTCTAAGAGATGTGCACATAGACACTGGATCCAAACACTTGAAGGTGTAAAATAGAAGGCTTCTCTCCCTTGAGTAACTCATGAAGAGAGTGCCATTGAAGGCATGCCATAGAGGCATGTTTATAAACATATGTTGGATGTTCAATAGCAAACTCTAAAGGTTTGGCAGTAGGCAAGCATGTAAGCACACATTGCTTGTGCGGTATCCATCAGTGTTCTTATTAAATGTTCTGCATATTCATTTTGCTGATGTGCATAAGGGGTGAATTCATAAATCTGAATTCCATTATCATGCATATACTCAGTGAAGGATTTTGAGATGTACTCTCTACCAGTATCACTTTTCCAAGACTTAAATAGTGCATTATACAGTACTGTATATACACATAGGAAACATATTGTGTAGTAACCCATAGAGTCTGGTTTTCAGACTAGATAGGGGTGACCCAAGCTGAAGAAGTATAGTCATTATAAAAGACAACTACATACTTGTGTTTGTGGTAGAACTCCACCTCAAAAGACTTTAGGTCAGAGTGTATTAACTCAATCGAGGCAGTTGCTCATACTTCTGAGTGAGGGAATGAATGGTTGGGTTGTTTACCAAGCCCACATTCAGGACAAATAAGATTTTAATATAATATATAGATCTTGGAAAAATTCTTGATATGTTTGTAAACTGCCTTAAGCACATTATGGGATAAGTGTCTGTCTGAGCCTTTTGTGTATTGTCTCATAGTTTACTGATAACATGATGATGTTTAATGTAGTAGATTGTATGGCTGGAGCAATAATGCACTTACATACATGCTTGCCTACCACCAAACCTCTGGGAATTTAACATGCAGTATATGTCTACAACTGCACTCCTATTGCATGGATTCAATAGTACACTCCCCACAAGTTACTCAAGGGAGAGAAGTCTTCTATTTTACATCTTCAAGTATTTGGATTCAGTGCCTATGTATACACAAGTGGATGGCCTGTTGAGGGGTAAGCCCCTCTATCACTGTAATATGTAATTATGAAGTTCAGAGTTTATAATAGGACTTAACAATCATGTACCATTACATATGTCTGCAGTTGTGCAATGATACACCAATGGGCACAATGGCAAACACATCAAAAACAAAGATGACATACTACAAATATGAATATGCTAAGTTAACTGCCAGCATGGCAGATGTAAGAATAATGAAAATGTGGGCATGATAGCAGACACATTAACAACACATCTATCAGCATGCATGCATAACAGTGGATGCAATTCTGACCTGTCCACATCTATTTGTGTGCATCTTGCAGCATGCATGCTGCATGTATGTGTATGCATATGTACACTCATGAATGTGTATGTGCATATATGCACATGTATTCTTAGTACTTACTTTAGCCTGTGCTTAGAGTGACAGAGCCTGGCTCATGATTTTGCAGGGCCTCAGGCCTCCCAAGCTAGGCCAAAGCTGAGGCTTTTAGACTAAGCCAGGCTGTGACATCACTAAGCAGTATATTGTCTTTGTATATTAGTTGATGCACATACAGTCCACTGCATTATACTAGTCAACATTTTCAGTTATATATCATGTCTGTCATTGTGCCTCTGCTAGTTAGTGTTTTTAGGACATGCACACTGCAGTACACAGTAAATGAATTAGGGCTGAAAATGTCATGTAGTTTTTGAGGACTGAGTGAAATATATAAGATGAGATTAGTGAAATAACTAAAATATATGTTGGTATATACATCAACTGCACTGTTACAACATCATATTGGAGCAACTTATATATATATATATATATATATATATATATATGTAATTACTCAACCTCTCTATACTTTCTATATTATAGAGGAGAAAGATATATATTCTAATGTTTGCTCAGCTATGGTTTTTAGATAAAGTGCTTAAGTATGTGTTTCACAGTGTACATACCTCAATAATATTTCAGATGACACTTGAGCATATATATATGTCTTTGTATTAGGACTGTTATGATTGGTCTATGGCCCCTTTTCTTTTTCTTTTGTCATAGTCATGGCACCTTTCATTGTGCCTCTAGATGTCTCACCAGCTGTCCTTGCTGGTTTATCCATACCTCACTGGTTGTCCTACTGGTGTAGACTCATCACAATACTGTGTATCACCCTGGTTCACCATCACCCCTTCGCCAGCCTCTCCCGTTGGCTTATGCCATTCCTCTTACTCTGAACTCTTCCCTTTGGCACTATGTGCCCCCTTTCTTCTTTGTTTCACTTCACTGCTTCCGACACCTCATGTCACTTATCATTATCTCAGGTATTTCACCTGAGCTTTTCTTCTACTTCTCCTGCAGTCCTGGTGCTGCAGCACATTCTCATCTGATCTTCTTTGCTGTGCATTTGCTTCTTATTTCCAATCCACAGTCTTCTTCTTACTCATTCACACTGCAGATTACTCATAGATGCTTATCCTCTTTTCCCCTTATGTCTTTCTCTGTCTTTGAGGCTCTACTTGGTCTGGTCCATGCATGTCTCCCACATGTATATGTAGAGGTGTAGCACAGGCAGTGTATCCTTAGCTTGAGCCTACTTGAGATAGCAATCTATTGTGTCTTTGACCCTCTTGCTCCTCCTTACTCTCTCTATGAACCACTTGGCCTCGCAGTGTCTTCGCTCGAGGATACTCTGCCCTCATCTTCGACATCACTATATACTTGCCTAGGCAGAGTAGTGACTAGTCTCCATGCATTGCACTTGGGACCTATGCCCCTCATCTTTGTCTTGCAGCTTTAGGTTATGCATCAAGTCTATGGCTGATGCTACCCATGCCCATCATAACAAGGACTCAGTCTGAAGAGGACATTGTCTAAGATCACTTTTTGTGCTTAGTTATGTTATATGGTCATATGTTATTATTGTGAGTCATATGTTGTATATCATATATCATATTATCAGCCTAAACTGGCCCCAGCTTAATAAATCTGCATTTTATCATGTTATGTTCATTGTGTTCAGATATAGGCACAATATATTCTCTGACTGTGGAAACTGGACTAAATACATATTTTTATATCTATAAGGGATAGGATGACATCATGTTGACATGATAGGATAGGAGCTGGTATTTGGCAATCATTGTTCAGCATAGGAGACCAACTACCAAGTTATGTATTATGTATGAGTAAAATAGTGTGCACATGCCACACTTACTTCTGAGTCCAGTTTGCAGTAGAGAGATAGATGAGAATGGCCATCTCATTGGCCCATTCAAGTAGTTATTGTGATAGATGGCAATACAGAGCTGTGGAAAGCAGTGCAGCAATGTGATGAAGAATGATAATCTGAACTACTGATGTGAGCCATTATTTAAAGATGCTGCAAGCAGAGTAGAGCATTGAATAATCCATGCAAGTCAGGTCTGAGGATTCAAGCAAGGTTTGGGCAACTTACAATAGCATGGAATCTCTGTCAGATACAGATAATCTTAGAGTGAACATAGAGTAAAGTCTCAAATATATATGCTGGAATTAGATGGATGGAGGGGTGAGTGCAGCTGGGTTTGAGAAGGGATGGGTGGGTGAGTGCTATAGTTATAGACTGAGAGCACCTGTAGGCAGTGCAGAGCACCTCTTTGTTATAATCAACCTCTTTTTTCTCTTTGCCATTCTTGCTGACTATATGATGTATTACTAAGGTGACTTACATATGCCTTATTTCTTATCTTTTATTCCATGTATTCTTAGAACCACTGCCTTTCTGATTCATTTCTTCAGCATTGCCTCACTTCTCTCTTATCATAAATTCCTTGTTTCAGTCACACAGCCCTCACCATAGCTTGGTTTGTATGCAGAACTCCTTACATATAAATAGTGCATAAATACTTTGATGTAACTTTATGTAAGGCAGCTTGAGTCTACTCAAGATAGCAATATGTATACATATATATTATGTCTTTGACTCTTTCACTCCCTCTTCTTGCTCTCCTCTGATTTACTTGACCTTGCAGTGTTTTCACTCAAGAGTACTCATTCCTCATTCTTTGTTGTCACTATATACTCACCAAAGTAGATTAGTGATAAGTTGCTATGCATTACACTTAAGACTCATTCTCCTCATCCCTCATCTCAGCCTTGCAGCTTTTGGTTGCACATGGAGTCCACAGCTGACACTATCCATGCCTGTCATAACACCCTCCACATTTTATGTATTAGAAATGCTGTTGAAGATAGTAACAGCCTGATTCACTAATTTATGCCAAGCAAAATGCAATATGTTGTGTTGTACTCTAATATATAATGTCAGACTTGATAAATTTTATCATTTGCATGCACACATTGTGGAGACCATTGGGTGAGGGACACTCTTACAGTAACTGTACTAAGCCAAATAAAGAACTATGTGGTGTTGGTTGTAGCTGAAGTAAATGAAAAGAGAAATGGCTAAGTACATGATGTACTTTTCTCACACCTTGCCCACTGTAGTTTAGATCCCTCAGGAAACTTGTGGTGGCAAATTATAATCCAAATTCCAGTTGCTGATTTATCTTGAAACTGCCTCCAAATATAGTAGTGAGTGAAATACTTTTTTCTCTGCCCTAACAATGTCCTCCATTTGTCAGCACATGCAGTTTTTGATGAGAACTCCTTTTCTCAATTCCCTAAGGCATCTCTACATAAACCAGTCAGTCATCCAGAGCAGGAATGCCTATGTATATAATCATGCTGAGGTTATCCTCCAGAATCACTCAGCCTCTGATGATAATGATAATTCAGATGATACTCCTGTGCATGATCCTCCACACTGCCCTTAGACACCTTCCATGCCAACTCATTCATATTCATCAAACTGGGCATCTGCATTCATTCAAAGCTACATTTACTTGAACACTATGTATGTGCAATAAAACTTTTTGAAATGGCTGATAATTTCAATACTGAAATAACTGAGTGTTTGCATATAGACTTTACTAAGGATGCATACCAGGCTACCAATCACAAAGGAGAGTTGGGACAAATGACAAAGTGGCTTGAAAGATTAGAAAAGATTAATTGACATACTAATTATATTGTCTGGCAGTCTTGCTGCTCTGCATGTCCAACTGCCCTGTGAAAACTCAATTGGACCCCATCTATGATATGCCCACTGTGGCCCCAAATGAAAATCCATCCATCATGAAAATCTGTTGCATTCGAAGAAATAGTATCATTGCTTCATTATAGAGCATTGACCTTTATCTGGAAACTCAAGCACTTCATTGTTCAATATAATGATCTGACAATCTCACAAGGTTGTCAGCTCAATGACTGCATATCCTCCATTTACCTGCCTTTCATGACAATACTAGTGTACCATTGCATCAAGTTCTAGAATGAAGAGCTGGGCATATCCAAGGTCAGACCTCTCCACAAAAGCAGTATAAGCACAGTGTCAAGATGCAACCAAATTTGAAGACAGATGCCATATCAGCAGTCATAGTGAGTTCTTGTTTCAATATTACTTGGCACCAGAAATGACTGACACCATGTGTATGGTAGAGTTTACTTATGGTCACTGGCAGGTTTGCTCCAAAACCAACATTTCAAGTTGCTAGCATGTCTTCTCATTTCAGGTACAAGCAAGTTGTTTCACAGGCAGATCATCTGAGCCAGGACAATGCATAAGTCAGATCTACTTTCTTGTATGATGGTATGGTGCTGACATCCAGACCACATACATAATAGCAGACCATCTCAAGGCAGTGGTCAATTGATGGAGTACCATGACCATCAGGATGATTAGTTGTATGATATGGATAATGAGGATACAAGACAGTTGAGAGTTTTACTGAGTAAGTTCAAGTGCAGCTTATTTGTTCAGGTTGAGACTACTGTCAATACAGAAAGGAGTGAAACTTCCAACAAGACTGGTTCTAACAACAAAGAAGAATATGTGGATGATAATGAACATTCTGAAAATGAAGGCCACATTGATGAGAAGGAATGCTCTGGTGATGAGATCAGCAATGTTAGCAAGGAAGTCTAATTTAATGTCTCTAACAATGAGAAACATGATGACAATGAAGGCACCAATTCATCTGGAAATGAGCCATGTAAAATGAACATGGATGGATCTAGCAGAGGAAAAGTATTTTTACAGCAGTCCAATAGATGCAGTATATTCACCCAGTCTTCTGGTATGTCTATTACAATCCTTTGGTGTTTGCTCATTACTGATCAAATGTAGGCAGTGACAGAAAGGAGGAGTCACCACCTGTCACAGTTACCTGCCAGCACCATTGGGAGATACAGCATTCTTTCCATAGAAATAAGAATACTTGTAAAGAATCAGTTTGTCATCTTCTCATATATCTCAGGCAGGTCAGTGAAACATCACACAGGCTTCTAATCAACACTGCAAGTCAAGATCAAAGCATTCAAGTGAGTAAGGACATCCTGAAAATGCTCATACATTGCTCCACTATTTGTTGGACTTGTTGTGTCAAACTTCATGATCTAGCTGTGCAATGTGAGGTGACAAGCCAATCACATCATCATGAAGGCAGAAATAGAAGCAATCAATCTTACTGTCAATCAAATCATGAGATAGCCTCTGAATATGACATACTCACCTGCCACCATCAATGCAACCATGCTCCATGCTCTCCTACCCAAAGCCAGCTCAAACATTCAAGAGCTCACTAATACAATGCACCCTCCATCAATAGTGATGCAGCCTCTGAGTTGGATATAGACATTAAACTTCCTCTGCTACAATATAAGGCAGCAGAAAAACAAGGTTTCTGGTCAGTTATGTGGAAATGGTTGATTGATTACATGAAGACTGAGTTTTGTGTTCACTTGGCCACTTGCAATGCATTTTCTGATATTCATCATGCAAAACAATATGTGATTTCAGGTATCATCTAACAGATTTTTAAGCACTACAAGGAAAACTGGATAAAGCTCAGAGATAGCATATCATATTTCCATGATATGAACAAGAACTCTATACACTTGTATGTCTTTTATTTCTGGTGGTGGCAGGTTAATGATTGGTGATAGATTTACAATGATGCTTTGACTTTCCATTGTGAGATCAAGAACAAACATTGTGGATGGTTTATCACTCAATAATGAACTAGAGATGGACAGTATATAACAGTCCATCACTCCCTTCACCAGACTAGTACAAAACACAACTAGCATTCCAAAATGGGGCCCATCAGTAATTTTACATGATGCTAATTTCATCTAATCTTAGCTAATCTTAGCTAATTCTAGCTAATGCTTCTTTTCAGATTTGCAAAGCACTGCAAGACAGACCAAAAAGAAGATTTAGCTAGAATTAGCTAAGATTAGATGAAATTAGCATTGTGTAAAATTACTGATATAACATAACACAAATAGCATCTGTATACTAATTGAGATTAACATCAAATACAGTCATCTGGCCAGCTCCTGAACCACTGGCATTCCTAACATGATCAAATATAAGCTCTCTGATTCATTTGAAGCCACTAAATAGCACTCAGCTGCCCATCCTAGCCCACTGGATGTGTGGCACCTTCATTTTGGCACAGTGAATCAGCACTGTATCACATTTTGCCATGAGACCAAGAATATCAATGTAGACCTCCATGTATATTTTATGCTTGAATGAAACTTCCTTGCCTTCAGCTATCACCTCATTGAGTGCAAGTTTAATCTAGAAAGACTGAATTAGCAGATAATTAATAATGGAATAACACACACATATGGTAGTAGCAGTAAGCACAACTGCAGGATGGGGTGCCTCAGCTTTGGAGACTTCAGGGAATAGAATTCCTATCACATTGGGGCTGGTGTAAAAGAAATCAACAACAAGACTACCAAGCATGGAATGTGCCAGATTATTTGTATGACCCTAATGATGGTGTTTGCATGCTGCTATGGAACAGGAGACACTTACATCATCATCTATCTCATACATAAGGAAGAAGCCCTTATCCACCAGTTTTCAACAGCAGGGGCAAAGTCCTTGTTTGAAGCAGCATTCACACTCTTTAGGGGTAAGCTTTGGGATGCAAATTGCATTGATATCCATGGCATTGGGATCTTTGTCATGAGTGATCTGGGTAGGGTGAGGGATGAAGGTGGAGGTCAAGGTGGACTTGTGCAGGTGAGTGACAAGTTTAGCACATTTGTGCTGGTCATCAAGATGAGAGGCATTCTTGATCCAATCATCAATAGTTGAGGGGACAGTATCCATGAGATATACCTTTTCAGAGAGTGAGGGAGGAATTCCTGTGAAGAAGTGGTGGCAGATGATGGCTGCCTTGGTGAGTCCTGCAAGGCTGACCTGGTTGTGAAACTCAGAGATGTATTGGCTGAGTGAGGGTTGAAAGGTTCTGTTGCATCATTCAATGATGTGATAAGTAGCCAACCAGATCAGGGCATTGGTGGCAGTGTTGGGGCTTTCAAAGTGTGCTTTGAACTTCTTGATGAACTTGTCTCAGGATCCTAATGTCATGTTTGATCCACACATGCTTTCTGTGGTGAATGTGTTAGCCCAGGTAAGGGCATTTCCATTGTTCATAAATGATAGGGTGAACCTATTTTTTTTTGTCAGTAGCATAGACATTGACATTGACAGTGAGGTACCATTATACTGAATGAAGCCAAGGTATAGCATGAACTTAGGTTGGGTGAGGTGAAGTTCAGTGGGTTTTGAAGTTATGGTAGATGGGGATGGGGTTTTGGGGCTAGGACTGAGTGGAAATGGAGGCACAGTAGAAAGGCTTTCTGAGCTAGGGCTGGGGGGCGAGGTAAATCTCCAAGAGGAAAAGGTTGCAATAGGAGGTGGGAGTGGGCAGAGATGCCACTTCAGAGGTGATGGAGGAGCCAGAATGATTGCAAGCTATAACAAGGGTAGTCACATTTTGGAGAGCTTGAGCCTTTTGTTACAACAGGCACAGGTAGTATCAGCCATAGACTCAAAGTGTAACCTAAAGCTGTGAGATGAAGATAAGAAGTGGAGGTTCCAAGCATGATGCAAGATAACCTGGTTACTACTCTGCCAAGGCAAATATGTAGCAACATCAAAGATGAAGGTAGAATATCCTTGAGTGAAGATGCTGCGAGGCCAAGAGAGTTCTGAGGGAAAGCAGAGGGGAGCAAGAGGGTCAAAGATGCAATAGATTGCTATCTCAAGTAGGCTTAAGCTAGAGATACATGGCTTGTGCTATGCCATATTTACATATATGTATAGTTCTTGCATATGGATCAAGTAATGTAATGGCATCATAAGAGAGAAAGCCAAAAGAGGAGATGGGAGATAAGGAAAATGAGTTATACACAGCCTGAAACAACTCAAGAAGCTATGTATGATAGAAGTACAAGGAATTCAATGGAATGCATGAGTCAGAGATAAGAGATAAAAAATATGCACAGCCATGGATAAAGGCAAACCAAAAGGCTGTGTGTACCTAAGTAATATAATGCAAATTTAATCAAGGGCAATCAAGAAAAAAGAGGGGCAAATCGTAACAGCGAGTACATTAAAGTGACATTAATGTGATGTAAAACCATGGTGAGAGGCCAAAAGGTGAACTGTTATGACAAGCACAGGTAGTGTCAGCCATAGATTCAATGTGCAACCTAAAGCTGTGAGGTGAAGATGAGAGGTGTAGGTCCTGAGTGTAATACACAGAGACTTAGTCACTACTTCACTTTGGCAAGTATATAGTGATGTCAAGGACAAAGGTAGAGTATCCTCGAGCGAAAATGCTGTGAGGCCAAGTGGTTCTAAGGGAGAGCAGAGGAGAGCAAGAGGGTCAAAGATGCAATAGATTGCTATCTCGAGTAGGCTCAAGCTAAAGATACATGCTTGTGCTACACCTCTATATATATGTGGGGGGGACACACACAGACCAGGCCTAAGAAGAGCCTCAAAGACAAAGGAGGACATAAGGGGAAAGAGGATAAGCATCTATGAGTAATCTGCAGTATGAATGAGTAAGGAGAAGACTGTGGATTGGAAATAAGAAGTAAATGCACAGCAAAGAAGATCAGAAGAGAATGTGCTGTGGCACGAGGACTGCAGGAGCAGTAGAAGAGAAGCTCAGGTGAAATACCTGAGATAAGAATAAGCAACATGAGGTGTCGGAAGCAATAAGTGAAACAAGAAAGCAAAGAGGGCACACAGTACCAAAGGGAAGAGTCCAAGAGTAAAGGAAACAGCATAAGCCAATGGGAGAGGTTAGCAAAGGGACAATGGTGAACCAGGGCAATACATGGTATCGGAGACCACAGGTCCAAGGGAATGGTGATGGGTATATGCCAGTAGGATAACCAGCAAGGTGTGGGTGAACCAGCAAGGATGGCTGGTGAGACATCTAGAGGTGCAATAAGAGGTGCCATGGCTAGACAAAGGAAAAGAAAAGGGGCCATAGACCAATTGTAACATTACCCCCTTAGTAGGAGTTGAGTTCCCAATGAAACCCTAATGAATCATCAACCAGAACACTCGAAAGCCTGAAGTAAGAGCAAGTCAAGTCAAAGAATCATCAATAACTTGTGAAGGGATGGGGCGATTGGGGAGATGGCTGGAGCGATGAAAAGAGCTCGACAGGGGGAATCTGCTGGTATAGAAATCGAACAATCCGGTGCAGCAGATCATAATATATGGTGACATGAAGGTGATTAATTGGTGGCAGGGGAGGGTGGTAAGAGAAGGGAAGCACAGTTTAGGGAGACTCATGTGCAGGAGTGGTGGAGATATGACATGGGGACAATGGGGTATAGACACAGCAAGAAGGATCCAAGCAGTGACCAGAGACAAGGACTTTACACTACCATTCTCTGCTGTGGCAGGGCAGCATAGGTTGTGAGGACAGAGATGACTGGCAAAGGGCAAAGGCTTCGGCCAGGGCAAAGTGCTGGGGAGGACAAGAGGTGACAAGAGAGGGGACAGGCTAGGCAGTTTAGTGTCATGCAGCCAGGGTCAGTAGGAGGTACTGAAATGGACAAAGAAGAGGGAGATGAGATAGATGAGGTAGAGACATTAGACATAGCAAATGAGAAGCGAAGAGGCGAGGGGGTGAAGGTGGTGGTGAGTGTTATGAGGTGAGAAAGCTATTGCTTTGGAGGAGGAAAGGCCTTTGGGTGAAGGTCTTTATATTCCTGGAGGGTGGACTTTGCATTTTTCAAGTTCCATTCTGGGACCCAGGAGTCTTCTTCAGCTGAGTATCCTTTCCATCAGATCAGGAACATGCAGAGTGGGCTGTTCCCCTGTGGCATAACACTTTCTTGATTTTGTACTCTTTTTCACCTTCTATTAGCTCTAGGGGTGGAGCTGGAAAGTTCAGGCCATGAACACTGTTTTCGTGATAGGGCGATAAGAGGAAAGTGTGAAACACGGGGTGGATCTTCCATGTTGCTGGGAGTCAGAGCTTGTATGTCAAGGGGGATAGGATGTCTGTGATAATGAAGGGTCCTTCCCTTTTCAGTGCAAATTTGGGGTTTGCAATGCAGCGATTGAGGTTCTTTGCCTCTAACCACACCTTGTCTCCCTTGGTGAAAGGGGTGAATGAGTGGTGATTCCTGGATGTCATTACTTGGCATGCGAGCTCATGGGCAGTGAGTGCTTCATCTCTGGCTCCAGATAAGGCCTTGAGGTATTCTTCCAGGGCTGGAAGCAGTGTTTCTGCGAGGACTATGGGGAGGGCATGAGGTTCAAAACCATACATGAGGTAAAACAGAGATTTTCTGGTAACGGAGTGAGGGCAGTGGTTGTGTGTGAATTCTGTGTGGGTAATGTGATTGGCCCATGTGGTTGGGTTGTTTCCGCAGAATATTTGGAGGTAGGTTTCAACCTCCTGGTTGACTCGTTCGGTTTCACCATCAGACTGGGAGTGGTATGCTGTGGACAAGGAAAGGTCATACTTCAGAAGTTTGCCAAGTTCTTGAGCAAAGGTAGACGTGAATTATGGGCCATGGTCAGAGATGATCTTGTCATAGAGGCCCCAACGATGGTAGACTTTGTGGAAAAAGAGGGTTGCTATACCCTCAGCAGTGATGTGTTTCTTTGTGGGACAGAGAATTACCCCCTTAGTAAGCCCATGGTCAACCATGACCAACAGGCTGTTGAAACCATTAGATAAAGGGAGATTGGTGATAAGGTCACAGGAGATTTGTTAGAATGGGTGAGAGGTGAGAGATTTAATTAGGGAGAATGAAGGAACAGTGGGGTGGGTGTTAGCCTTGTTCTGCTGGCAGATGGCACAACCTTCGATGTAGCGGCAGACCAGAGTGGTGAGACCGGGCCACCAGAAATCGTGGGCAACCAGTTGGTGTGTTTTGAGGTATCCAGGGTGACCAGCAGTGGGATGGTCATGTGCCCACTTAATGATATCGAGGTGATTGGGCTCTGGAACATAGACATGGCCATTGTAGCAGAGAAGGTTGTTACATAATTGCCAGATGGAGAGGTGGTTATGGAGATTTGGGGCAGTGATGGATCCTTCGAGGTCACTGCGAAGGTGGGTAACAAGTTCATCATCAACAGAGTTTTTCTGGATGGTGGTGGTCAGGACAGTATCAAGTATGTGGACAAAGAGGATTTCTGGAAGAAGGGTGATGGCTTGGTTATCTGACTCGGAAAAGAGTCAGTTGGGGTGGCAGGAGAGGGCATCGGGTCCAGAGAGTAAGGAGCCAGAGATGTGGGTCATCTTGAGATCAAAGTCTGCAAGATCAAGGAGCCAATGCGCTTGTCAGCAGTTGAGATTTTGAGGCTGACGGAAATACATTAGGTTTTTGTGATCAGTGAAGACCTGTACAGGGAATTGAGAGCCATGAAGATAGTGGTGCCAAGACTTGAGAGCGCAGATAATGGCTAAGAGTTCTCAGTCAAAGATGTTATAGTTTCATTCTGCAGGGGAGAATGACTGAGAGAGGTAGGAACAGGGGTGCCAATCCCCATTCGAGTCTGTCTGTAGAAGGATAGCATCGGTGGTATTGCGTGATGCATCGGTAGCTACTGCAAAGGGTCTAGAGAGGTCTGGGAGGCAGAGGATGGGTTGTGAGAGGAAGAGCATCTTGAGCTCATTGAAGGAGTGTTGACACTGGGGGGTCCAGAGCCAGGCTGCAGTTTTCTTTGTGAGGTCAATGAGTAGGCAAGCAACATCAGAGTAAGAGGGGATGAAATGCTGGTAAAAGTTCACGAATCCTAGGAAGGAACATATGTCCTTAACTTTCTTCGGGACTGGCCATGAGGCAATCCCATTTAGCTTGACAGGGTCCATGGCAAGTTCACCTGGTTTGACAATCATGCCAAGGTATTCGACTTCTGAGGTGGTAAACTTGCATTTGCTAAGACGTAGATGAAGGCCTAGCTCCATCATTTGTTGAAGAACATGTTCATTCTGTATGGGACTCATTGTTAGGGAAGAAGATGAGCAGGTCATCCATATAGATGATGAGCCATTCTTTAGTGATCATGTCTCTGAATGAGTCATTCATGAAATGCTGGAAGGTCGAGGGGGAGTTGTTCATGCCAAAGAACATGACCATGGGTTCGAACAGGCCTTTATGGGTGATAAAAGCACCTTTCCATTGATGACCATCCTTGATGCATATGTTATTGTACCCCCAGTGAACGTTGAATTTGGTGAAGATATTAGCCCCCTTGAGCTTGTCAATAAGGTCAGAGATGAGGGGTAGGGGATAGGCATTGTGGGTGGTGTGTTCATTTAAGTACCAGTAGTCTTGGCATGGATGGAGCTTGCCTTCTTTCTTTTTGACAAAGAAGAAAGGAGAGGCCTGTGAAGACTTGGAGGGACGAATCTTTCCAGAGTGAAGGTTCTCATCTAGAAAGGCTTCAGTGGCTTTTTGTTCTTCAGGGGATAGGGGATATATCTTTCCAATCTTTGGGAAAAAGGAATCATTGAGGTTGATTTTATGGTCATAGGGCCGAGATGGAGGGAGAGACTTGCAGTCTTTTTCTTCAAAGACCTTGGCAGAGTCAGAGTATTCTGGAGGCAGGGCAATGTCTTTGGTCTGGGTTCCCATTTTCTCTGCGAGCTTAGTGGCTTTGGAGTAGCAGGCGATGGTGGCAGAAGGTAGGATGTATGGTCCTCCTCAAGTAATGTGGTTGATAGAATAGTGGCTGAGGGTCTGGTGTTGCCACTGCTTTTCCAACTGGATGTTCAGGTATGCATGTAAGTGTCTGTGAGTTTCGGGTGTGGTGTTTACACACTGAATCGAAGTTTCTCTGAAGCTTTGAAGTGAAGGGGCTCAGTAGTGGGAGTCATGTCACTTTTGATCAGTGACATAGGTGTGGTACAGGTCCACAGATTGATCTAGAACCTCAGGGACAGAGATGGTTTGCTTTTCCCAATCAATCATGGGGTTAGCAAGGTGAAGCCAGGGGAGGCCAAGGATGATGTTTTCCTTGCCACAATTTATAAGATAGAAGAGGACCTTTTGGGTAACCCCTTCTCCAACAGTGATGTAGAGTCCGGTGGAAAACAAGATATCTCCATTTGAGTTCGCTGATTGATCTACATTGTGAACACAGATTGGTTGTTCAAGATGGGTGCGAGGGAGTCAGTGTTTTTGGGCAAAAGCCCAGTTAAGGCAGGTGATTTCTGCTCCAGAGTCAACAAGAGCAGGAGAGTCGATGACTTTCATGGTGTGCAAAGGTACCACGAGCTGAATGAGGATACACATGGCTCTATTTGATGTGGATACTAGTACAGGCACACATGAGATGAGACGTTGGGAAGGTACTTGTTGTAACCTTATTCAAACTCGTCTTCTTTTTCTGATCACAATGGTGTGGCACACCGCATTACGTAATATGACATCACTGGTCTAGATCGATCACGTGACATGACATCATCAATGACGTCAGAGGTCTGGACCCTCTTATCTCTTATCTATGACATCATTGTTCTGGACCGCCTCATGTTCGACACATGTAGCTTAGTCATACCTCATGTATTTAATATAGTAGACAATATATAAACCAGACCAAGAGTCGAGCTGTCCCCAGCTTCGACCTCTTGTGTCTTTGAGACCTAAGTCGCGGTCCCCCATTCTAAGCTTCCCTTTTCTTGTGGTTAGTAGAGGCCGACGGTCGAGTCCTTGTTAGGTCTCTTCATTAGGTCGAAGCTGCCCTTTACGTCCGCCTCTTTTGTCGTTCGCGCCGGTTACATAAGCGCCCCGCTCGTCGTTCTCACTCGCTGTCGGAAAGCCGATCCACAGGCGTGAAGTGGTCATCGTTCTATTGGGAACGCGTTTGCTATGTGACAGCTAGGAGACAACGACTCCTATATAAAACCGTTTGAGCTGCGCACGTCGGGCGCTATAGTTGGTTCGCTTTGCCAAGGCATAGACCTCATTCGAGAGGACACGCTTGGTCGCCAACAAATAACGATCAATCCCTTTCGCACATAGTGGGTCAGTGCAGCTGTTTCGGGCAGTGCAATCCGACGGAATAGTAGACTCTTCCGTAAGATCTACAGTCTTGGCGTACTAAAACGTCAGCCGTAGCCAGGCAGAACCCGGTTCCCCCCCCTTTCTCGACTCTCCGGTCCCGAGCCGGCGTACAAGACTCGTCCTCGTGAGACGAAACCCCTGTGGAGCCCTCTTCGTGGTAGTGGCAAGCAGGTTCTCTTTTTATGTGCACAATAGGTTACGAATTTCTTGCCGTTAGAAAAATAGCCCCAAAACCTGAGTGGGATTGGACCGGCAACACCAGTTTCCAACTCGAAGCAGCAAACGTTCCCCCGCAACTTCTTCAACTCTTTTTTGACGCGCGCCGCTCCACACCCCCTTCTTCAAATCCCTACGCAGCCACCGCCGAATTTATAATCTACGAAAATGTCCAACGCAACGATCACACAGAAGATCGACGACTTGGCCGATCAATTGTCGGGTCTTCAACTCGACGTCACCACACGGGCCAAGCGAACAATAGGAGACCCCGGCCTATGGGACGGGAACAAGGCAACATTTCGCCTATGGTGGGCGAAAATGAAACTTTACCTGAAGGTGAAGAAATTAGACAATCGCGAAGCAACGTACGCGGTTGTGACCCGACTGATAGGCGACGCCGCCCCATTCGCTATC